>SJYX01003693.1:313939-390972 GCA_006410675.1 Oreotragus oreotragus | reverse complement strand
CAACAATTACTATTAAATTAACAAAAAAAACTTGCTTGCATTGTGGGATAATTCACAACAAAGCAATAAAAAAATTAACGAGCCCCTAGCAGTATTGGTGATTTTCACTTTATAAAAGTTGATTAAAGCAGTAATTAAGCAATATTTCTACTTATCTTTTGGTAATAAAACCATAATGACAAAAAAATACTACAATTTAATGTAAGTTTAAAAACAGCACTGCCAGTCACTCAGTGGTGTCTGACTCTTTGCAACTCCATGGACTACAGCACACCAGGCTCCTCTGTTCATGGGTCTTCCCAGGCAAGAATACTGGAGTGGGTTGCCATTCCCTTCTCCAGGGGCAGAATATAAAACTGTGCTAAATTATATAAAATAAATAAGCTTAAAAAGACTAGAAGGAAATACATTAATAAAATGTTAACAGATTATGTCTGAATGGTTTGATATAGTTTCTTTTTTACATCTTTCTGTATTTTTCAAATTCTCTACAACAAGCATCTTATTATTCTTATAATCAAAACAAAATTGAACAAAAAGAACAATTATGGGCATTCATTGCTGGCCTTAAAGCTAGCCATAGCAATGAATGAAATATACTGACCAACTCTGCAAATTACTAAATAATAATAACTCATTTTTAAAATATTCAAATGATAGTCATTAAAGCCTATTTATCATCATAGTGCATTTTTTTTGCTCAATCTTTACCACTATTACTTCACCACTTTTTCCTTTTAATCTTGGGGAGTACTTTAGTATGGTCAAAAAAACAAAAAACAAAAAAACCTTTGCACCTAAAAAAAACAAACAAAAAACCTTCTTTGCACCTCAATTTCTAAACCTTGGCTGTATCATTATCTAGTTGTAAGTTTAATTATTCCCATCTAGTAAATGAGACTAACACTACCAATTAGAACTATTTATGAAGTTCCATGCTTAGTAACTGGCATTTAGGGTCTAAATAAAGAACAGCCATTAGGAAATCAACTCTGAATATCCATTGGAAGGACTGATGCTGAAGCTGAAGCTCCAATAGTTAGCCACCTACTGTGAGGAGCCGACTCACTGGAAAAGACCCTGACGGTCAAAAGATGAGGGCACCAGAAGCAGGTGGCAGAGAATGAGATGGCTGGACAGCATCATCGACTCAATGGACATGAGTTTCAGCAAACTCTGAGAGAGAGTGAAGGACAGGGATGGCAAGCTGCAGTTCATGGGGTCACAACGAGTTGGACACGACTTACCAACTGATCAACTATAATCCATCAAAACATTACTTACTAGATACATTCTAAGCACTCTGAGAGACCACGATCATCTAGTTCCAATGTATCCCTAGTCTAGCATGAGCCAGCATGTGGACATTTTTAACACATACCTATCAAATCAATTACTATTTTCATCACTTGTTTTTCAGGCAGAGCTGTGTCAGAATTGTAGGGGATTATTATTCCATCTTTCTAGTAATTTTAATGGAAAATTAGATTAAGTTTTAAAAGCTAGAGGAAATCAAAGGTTAAATCATATACCTCCACATTATCCTATGGTAGTAGAAAATAAATGAGTAAACAAGATAGACAATTTTAGACATGATAATGTTATTAGTCATTTCTTAGAATATTTCTTTCTATGGAATTTCAGTCCATGGAATTCTCCAGGCCAGAATACTTGAGTGGGTAGCTGTTCCTTTCTCCAGGGGATCTTCCTAATCCAGAGGTAGAACCCAGGTCTCCAGGCAGATTCTTTACCAGCTGAGCCACAAGGGAAGCCCACTTTTCCATAGTTTTACATAATATCAGCACCTACTGACTTCTTGTTAAAGCAGACAAAGAATTTTACTACCTTGATGCTATCTTCCCACTAAATTTTATCCCAATTTTTGGTTAAATTGATTTTAGCTTTTGCATTATTATGACGAGGGGAATACTGCTCATTGTAGAGCCAAAAACTATACTATGATGAGGTCTGCTTTTTGAAAATATTTTCTTTTCCTACTATGTTCCTATCCTCTTACATCAGATATTATTTACCGATTAATATCTTTTTTATTCCAACTGTTCAAACATCTATTTAGTCTACTTTTATCTTTTATCTACTTTTACTCAACCCCACTTTTTGGTGAGGAGGAGAGGTCTGTTTTCCTATGTCCTCCTGCTCCAATATGAACTGGGTGTTCATACATTTGCTGTGCAGGTATCATGTCAGATGGCCCTTCATTGCTTTCCTGTGTTAGATTCTCTTTTCCTCAGTTCTCAGAATGTTTTCCTTGTAACTACTTTTACTCCCTTTTGTTAGTATATATGATGTACTAACTTCTGAAAAAGAATGCATAAAAGATCATTTTTGTGGCAGACACTGTTAATTGCATGATCCAATAGCCATTTCCAAATCCCTTAATCTGTATACAATACAAAGGCTGGAAAAGCTATAATGCTTGCTTTCCCAGACTCTCTTGAAGCCAGGTTTCACAGTTCTAGTCAATGAAATGTCAGTAGGGAGCTTTCTGGGCCCATTTGGCTCTCCTTCCTCATGTTAGAGGTGTGCCAGTCAACTTGCCACCACGGGGTTCAGTTCAGTTCACTCGCTCAGTCGTGTCCGACTCTTTGCAACCCCATGAATCACAGCATGCCAGACCGCCCTGTCCATCATCAACTCCCAGAGTTCACTCAAACTCATGTCCATCAAGTCGGTGATGCCATCCAGCCATCTCATCCTCTGTTGTCCCATTCTCCTCCTGCCCCCAATCCCTCCCACCATCAGAGTCTTTTCCAATGAGTCAGCTTTTCGCATGAGGTGGCCAAAGTATTGGAGTTTCAGCTTTAGCATCAGTCCTTCCAATGAACACCCAGGACTGATCTCCTTTAGAATGGACTGGTTGGATCTCCTTGCAGTCAAGGTACCCTCAAGAATCTTCTCCAACACCACAGTTAAAAAGCATCAATTCTTCGGCACTCAGCTTTCTTCACAGTCCAACTCTCACATCCATACATGACCACTGGAAAAACCATAGCCTTGACTAGACGGACCTTTGTTGGCAAAGTAATGTCTCTGCTTTTCAATATGCTATCTAGGTTGGTCATAACTTATCTTCCAAGGAGTAAGCGTCTTCTAATTTCATGGCTGCAATCACCATCTGCAGTGATTTTGGAGCCCCCCAAAATAAAGTCTGATACTGTTTCCACTGTTTCCCCATCTATTTCCCATGAAGTGATGGGACCAGATGCCATGATCTTTGTTTTCTGAATGTTGAGCTTTAAGCCAACTTTTTCACTCTCATCTTTCACTTTCATCAAGAGGCTTTTTAGTTCCTCTTCACTTTCTCCCATAATGGTGGTGTCATCTGTGTATCTAGGTTATTGATATTTCTCCCAGAAATCTTGATTCCAGCTTGTGCTTCTTCCAGACACATCCATACATGACCACTGGAAAAACCATAGCCTTGACTAGACGGACCTTTGTTGGTAAAGTAATGTCTCTGCTTTTAAATATGCTATCTAGGTTGGTCATAACTTTTAAGTCCTGATATATAATACTTAAAGGACATTTTATTCTTTGATTCTTGACAATTTTTCTCAATAATGCGTTACTAACATTATTCAAAATTACAATGACCAAAAACTTATATGAATGAATAAAAATAAAAATTTATCCTAGTATTTTATTTATAGCCCATAGCTCATTCCCTCAGTATAGAACATTGTTTCTATTCACAGACAACATTTTACCTATTGTAACACCTCATATTATTAAAATGATCTCTTTGTTTCAAAAGATTACAGGCATCAGAAGGCCAGAATTCATATCTATCTCATTCATTTCTTTACTTCCATACCTAGATCAGTGTTTAATGCAAGATATGTGCTCAATAACTATTTGCTGAATGAACAAATAGAGGAAAATTGTATTATTACCTGAAGTAACACGCTAGTTCTTTGAAGCCTTTTCAGAATACCCATGGAAGTCATTACAACATGAAAAAACAATCAAGAAAACAAAACAAAATCCCTCCAGATTCATAAGAGCTGACATTTGAATCTAGGATGCTATACTATCTACTGTAAAGCATGGACAAGTTAACCTGAGTACCAATTTCCTTATCGGTACAATGGGAATAGCACCATGAAGCTCACAGGATGGTTTTGAGGGTTAAAGCAGATATCCACATAAGGTGAGTATTTTAGTTCTCTAAAAATTCTGATCTAATCTATTTGTTCTTCTGCAGTGGCAAATAAGGAAACAGTTTAAAGGGGCAGAGACATAAGGAAATGAAGGAAGGTGTTAAACATTTCTGTTGACAGAACAGCTTGATATTGGTCTGAAGCATGAAGATGAAAATTCAAGGAATGCCATCACTAGTAGGTCTTTGAACCATGCCGGTAATTTCTCTCTCTCTCGACATCATCAATATTTTCCCTTCTGATCTATTACTCTCATCAGTAGATAAACCCAGTAACATTCTTTCCTCATGTCCCCTCCTAGTTGTCATTCCATACCTCTCCTCCCCTTTTCAACACAACTTTTAGAAGGTATTTTCTTTATTGAAATGTCTCCTTTACCAAATATGATGATCGATTTATTTCAGAGCTTATCTTATGAATCCATTAGTATTTGAAAAAGCTCATCCCTCTCTCCCTCCTCCTTTAAAAAAATAAGATTCAAATATCAAAGAGATTTTTATTTAGTATTTATTTAAAACACCCACTCCTATCCCCATTCCTAGCCATCTGCTTCCATATCTGCCCACCAAAAACACTCTTACTATTTTCTTGTATATATTTCCAATGCTTATGATGTATATAACACTATAGATTTTCTTGTTTCTTCCCTTTAATAAAGATAAGCTTTTGTTGTTCAGCTGGTAAGTTATGTCTGATTCTTTGAGACCCCATGGACTGCAGCACACCAAGCCTCCCTGTCCCTCACTATCACCCAGAGTTTGCCCATATTTGACCTATTATAGATAAAACAGTGTACTATGTATACTTTCATCCAATAATACAACATGGAATCATTTCTTACTAGTTTATACATAGAGAATTTCCTCATTATTTTCTGGAACTGCATAATATTCCATCATGTAGATGTACTATAAGTTACACAGCCAGCCTACTTTACATGGATCTTTTGCTTTAACATAAAATGTTTCATTGAATACTCAGTATTCATACATAATTACTCATACATGATTGTTTTATACATGTACAAAGTTTAAGTTCCTGAACATGGGAGTACTGTGCTAAAAGATAAATGCATCTATAATTTTTACAGATATGGCTAAGTTGCCGTCCAATACAATGGATGAGAAACAGTAGTCTTATTTGCATTGCTTACTGTAAGTCACTTCACTCTTATTGAAAAACAGTCGTCACTAGGCTTTCAGGGGACAATTCTCTCCTGGTTCCCTTCCTCGGCCACTGGCTAATGATTCTCTTTCTACTAAGGCCCATCCTCTAAATGTTGACATTGCTTACTGGCTCAGCCTGCCAAACCATTTTTCTTCCTAACCTTACTAATCTCTAGCTGAGCATTCAGGTTTATAGATTAGAAAACTATCTATATAGTGACCACTTTCAGGTTTAAATAATCTAGCTAGGACCTTTCTCTTGAATTCTAGACTCATGCATCCAAATGTCTACTGAATACCTCAGAACAGTATAATATATAATTCAAATATAATGTGCCTCAAATCAACTTCTGATTTTCCTTCCACACCCAAACTTTCCACATATCATGAAATGAAAATGACATCCTTTCAGTTGCTTAGAGGAAAAACTATTGAGATCACCCTCAAATTATCTGTCTCTCAAATATCCTACAAATTGTCATCAAACCCTTTTGAACATATTTTTAAAGTAAATCCAGAATGCAACTATTTCTCTTCACTTCTGTGTATGACTTTACATTAAGTTACTACCATTTCTAGCCTGATTTTTACAGTAGCCTCTTGAATGGTATTTCTCCTTCCACCATTGCCAACCTGGAATATATTTTCAGCGTAGCAGCCAGAATAAATCCAGTGTGTCTCCTCTCTGCCCAAATCCATGCAACAATTCCCATCAATACATCTGTGTCTCTTTTGCTGTCTCACATACAGGGTTATCATTATCATCTTTCTAAATTCCATACATATGCATTAGTATACTGTATTGGTGTTTTTCTTTCTGGCTTACTTTACTCTGTATAATAGGCTCCAGTTTCATCCACCTCATTAGAACTGATTCAAATGTATTCTTTTTAATGGCTGAATAATACTCCGTTGTGTATATGTACCATAGCTTTCTTATCCATTCATCTGCTGATGGACATCTAGGTTGCTTCCATGTCCTGGCTATTATAAACAGTGCTGCAATGAACATTGGGGTACACGTGTCTCTTTCAATTCGGGTTTCCTTGGTGTGTATGCCCAATATGCGATTGCTGGGTCATAAGGCAGTTTTATGTTCACAAATGCAATCTCAGGACCTTTTAACTTGCTGTTTTCTCTGTTTTCAATATTCTCCTTCAATCCCATCTCTACCCACTGAAATGGTCAGATCACTTGTTCCATTACTTTCCACAATTCTCTGCCCAAATATTATCTTATCTGACATTGTGAGACACCACTCAATAGAAATAGTTACTCCCACCCTCAGCACATTCTACCCTTTATATTACTTCATTTTTATCCTTAGTATCTATCATTACTATACACATAATATTTTATGTTTTCCCTATGTAAGCAATAGAATAGCAAGGGATTTTATTTTCTCCAATACAGTGTACATAAAATCTAGAACAGTTCCTACCATAAAATGTGTGCCCATTAAATATGTGTGGAATGAATACAGTATTTTTAGAATTCAATCCCCAAGAAACCTTGCAAAGTAATGAATAGTGATACCATTCTATAGATGAAGATGCTAAAACTTAGTAAAGTCAAATAATTTGCCAAAATCCACTATAAATGAGAGTGTCTGAGTATGAACCTAGGCCTGTCTGATGAATCCAAAGCTAAAAAAAAAAAAAAGAAAAGTGATAGTTACAAAGAAAGGTATTTCAACAATATCTATGATGAGCAAAACTGTTAACATCTAACATGAGGAAATGTTTAAATAAGCAAATATGAACTTGACTGACTAATGGATTCATTGAAATGAGCATCATAAGTCTATATGGCAACATGAACAATTCCGATATATTGTTAAATTTTATATCTATATTATGATTATAAATGATTATGTAATTAAAATAGTATTTTTTTGGTGAGAAAGTGAATTTCTCCTTTATATTTGATTTCAGTGATTATAAAGTGATGCTTCTAGACATATATTAAGAAGAGAGCAAAATCTTTAAGTCTGATATAAATATATTCATATAAAGATAAGATAGTCTTCTGAATAATTATAGTCTTGTAAAAATCTTTAATTTTGAAGGAAAGAATAAAGGTTGAAATAAAAATATAAACAAAACATGTCATTGCATATATTGTTAAATGTTTAGCAGATATTGGCTTAGAGTTACCTGACAATTAACAACCTTAAATTGTAGGTCACATCCTATAAAAATTTTTAATGAATAATCACAATGTTATGTAATAATTTCCTTCGCTATCAAAAATAGATTTTTTGCCTTCATGGTTTCATTTAAACTAGCTTTAATTTGGCATCATTTTCTTCATCCTTTAATAGAATTCTCCAAAAAGTGTTATATTTCCAAGAACATAAAATGGAGCTTCAGTTGTTATTTAACTTAAAACTCTAAAGTTTTCTAAACTAGCAAAAAACATCTAGTTATTTGGAAATTAGTGATGATATCTGTTGTAAAACCACAATTTTATATGTATATCTCTGTTCATATTGTTGTTAAAATATAGCAGAGTGTGGATGGTGATAACAAAACTGATATTATCTGACATATATATATTTGTCAGACAAATGTGCTATCTCACCCTGTATTCTATGAAATAGAGGAATAAACTACAGAGATTTAAATCCAATCAGCAAACATTTCTAGAATTATTAATCTTCAGTAGAGAATCAAAAAATTCAAATATTTAAACAAGTTTGAAATCAGTATGTTTATATGTTCCAAAATGAATCCAATAAAACTGAGGAGAGTGCTACTTTTCCAGAACTTGGCTTTTGAATGACACATAAAGGAAACAAACACCAAAACTTAGATAAAAATTGACTCTGGCCAAATATCGCCAAACTTCTCTTCCTTATTTTTTGTCTCAAATAATAATGGAAAAGAGTATGGTAATAGAACATAGAAAGAGCTTAATAACTGAGGTAAAGACTATCTGAGCATCATTGCTTCATGAAACACCCAGTGTAAATGAGGTCCTAAAGAAACTGATGTTTTTCTACATCTTAAAAGCGATCCCATTATCTAGGCTCAAAATACTCTCCCCTCACTTCCTGAGAGATCTTAAAGAATCCTCATCCTCTCTTTATCTTGCATCTTGGATCTTTCCTTCTCTATGGGCTCCTTCTCCATGTTTCCAAATGTGCATGCATCTTCCTCATTTGGAAAACAAAAATCATTTCACTTAACCTTTTTAACTCTTTTAAACTATTAATAAACCCACAAATTTTCACATGAATCACTTGCATTCTATTCTGAATGAAAAACACTGGCGAGATGAAGCAACATTGCGTTAATATATTTAACACTGGGCAAAATATTGCAATTTTTATATTCATTAAAGGAGTGCAGTAGCGTACAACACCTCCCCTTCCTTAGTGGCTTCTTTAAACAATGCATCAGTTCTCAAGGCCTCTTATCTCTAAGTTTCCATTCTAACTAAAAATTGTTTGTTCATGCCTCATCTCTTCAGTGGGCTTCCCAGGTGGTGCTACTGGTAAAGAATCCACCTGCCAATGCAGGAGACACAAGAGAGGTGGGTTCCATCCCTGGGTCAGGAAGATCCCCTGGAGGAGAGAATGCGAACCAGTCCAGTATCCTTGCCTGGAGAATCCCACGGACAGAGTGTGGCAGGCTAGAGTCTGTGGAGCTGCAAAGAGTCCGGCATGACTGAAGGGACTTAGCAGGCCCACATACACGCACATCTCTTTAATACACTTCACTTTCTTTTATAAAAAGAATGCTCTCCTAGCTGTCTTCCCCGCCCCCCTTTTTTTTTTTGGAGTTCTAGTTGAAGATTAGTTTCATTACTCTTTTTCCAGCTTTATCTATGGGCAGACGCCTCCTGAAATTTATCACTCTTTTCCCCTAAGCGTTTTCTCTTGTGGAGAACTCATCCAGTCTCAAAGATTCTCACTACCAATTCATTCTATGAACACTAGTGTTTACTCCATTCATGTGCTGTTCTAGGCAGCGGGTTCACAAGTATGTCTAAGGCAATGTTCTTGCCCTCGAGGAGCTTAGAACTGAGTTGGGGAAAAAAACAAACAAAAAAAACAAACCAGGCACATGTAGGACAGTGAGTCTAGCACAGGAGATACTGGGATACCTGAGTCATAAGTCAGTAAGAAATAGTCAAATGTTTAAAGGTACACATACATGCACACAAATATATGATATATCTAGTATATAATAAATAATGTAAGGGCATTTCAGAGTGCAGAAGCAACACACAGATAAGAAAATTCTTAATTCTCCATAAGCAAAGCAGACTTCTTACACAAACTTAAACCTTTTCAATTTTCCCTAAGATTTCACTTAGCTGTCTTTTCAACACATTAAACTCAACAAGCCTAAACATACTCAAAAGCAGTGCTGTCTAACAGAAGCATAATGACAATCACATATAAAATTTAAAAACATTTAGTATCCACAATTTAAAAAACAAAAAAAAATCACATAAAATTAACTTGAAAGTATATTTTACTTAAACCAATATATTCAAAATATTATTTCAAAGTATAATCAGTATAAAATTATTAAAGGGATATTTTAAATTCCTTGTTTAAACTAACTTTTTAAAACCCAGTGTGTATTCCTCAATTATTTTGTTGTTGGTGTTGTTTAGTTGCCCAGCTGCGTCCTACTCTTTGCAACCCCATGGACTGTAGCATGCCAGGCCTCCCTTTCCCTCATCATTCTTGAATTATAGCACAACTCATTTTATACTAACCCAATTTTGACTGCTGCATAGCCACATGTGGTTAGTGGCTATCCTATTGGATAGCACAGCTCCAAGGAAAAAGTAAAACATTAAAGTACTGGCACATGAATAAACAGACAGATGAAATAAAAACCACCACAAAAAACACAAATATAGCCCCAAAGAAGAAATGTCACACTGCCATACTATTAACGGCTATCTCAAATCAATGAGGTAGAATGAAGTTTCTAACAAGTGATACTAAAACAAATGAATAGACATCAAAAGACAACTTAGACCCCTACCAGATAATCTCTAAATTGATTAGAGATGTAAATGTAAAAGTAAGATCATAAAATTATTAGAAGAAAATATGAACAAATTTCTTTATAAGCTTGGAGGAGTAAATTCTCTACAATTCTGACTCAAAAAATCCAGAAACCAAGAAAAAATTAATACGCTATATTTCATATTTTAAAAGGCACCATAAATAAACACACACAAAAAAGGATAAAATGGGAAAAAATGTCAACTGACATTGGAAACAAAGACACAGAGAAGAAAAACACCAGTAACACTATAAAAATTAGGCAAATGGTGTGAAAAGACAGACCTCAGTAACAGGAACAGAAACAGTTGCTAAGCATATTAAATTTTCTTACCTATCATTTCCTACCTATCATGTCAACAAAAATGCTGAAGCATGATGATATACTCTGTTGTCAAAGCTACAGGAAAACAGGCATAACTCTCATAAGCTGCTGATAGGAATATAAAGTGGTACATGCCTCTGGAGGGTAATTTAACAATACCCATCAAAATTACTAATGCTTTACTCTTTAACCCACTTACGGAACTGACTGAGATACCCTTTCACATGAACAAAATGGGCAACACACTAAGATATCATTGCAGCATTGCTTGTAGTAACACAAAGGTGGATTCAGACAAAAGTCCTTCAGTAAAGAACTGTGAACATAAACTATGGTACATACATTCAACAGCATGCTAAGCAACTACTGAAAAAGCAATAAGCAAACCAAAAGGATGACAATTTCTGTAGAAAGATATGAGGAGAAAGTTGAAACATATTTTGAGTAAAAACTCAATATGCAGGACAAACATATGTATATGTATATGCATATGTATCTTCCAGGAGAATCCTCTTTCTCTCCAAAAATACTACATATAGGTATATGCAAACATATATATGCATGTACACATATATATATACACAAACATGGATATATACAGATATATATAATGTTAATTCTTTGTATAAGAAAAGGAGACAAAATATTTGCTTTTATTCACATATTACTGCATAAAGAAACCCTGGAAGAATGTCTACTTAGAGTGAGTAGGAGGGAACGGGGCAAATGAGGAAGGTTTTTTACTTGAAACTATGTCACTGTATCATCTAATCACATAAAATAACAAAATGTCAAATATATATGTGCTTGTACATATTTGTACATGTGTCTGTGTATATGTATTTGAGATAGTAAGGAAATGGAAATAACTTTTGACAACAAGGAAAGTCTTGCTGTAAGCCTGGCTCCTCTGCAATTTGCTATGTTATATTGCCTCCAACTTTTATTCTTGATTCTATTAAAATAAATATATATTATACCTTTTAACATTGTTATTACAGTAAGGTTATAACATTTTGTGTGATTATAACTTAAGACAAAATTAGAAATTTTAGAGTAAATGTAGGTAGAGAAAAAATGAGAATAAAGACATAAAGGAAGTAGAGGGTATTTGAAAGCACTGATGTGAACAAAGGGAGAGGGTGTTCAAAAGCAAAAGAGTATATTTCTCAAAAACATTGAGGGTCCATTTCAAGTTGGTGACCATGAATCTGCCTAGTTGTATGGTTTTCACTGTATTTGAGAAAGTGTATAGATAAGGTTTCCATTGCTGTCTTTGCTAGTCAGAAAAAAAGGAACAGGGAAATGGAGTATAGAATTTGATTAGAGACTGGCTGAAATTTTTTCACTAGGGAAAGTACGCTGAATGGAGGAGGGTGTACAGTGAAAATCAAGATTAGTAGAAAGCAAGAAAGGAGAGGGCCAGTGAGTGAATTAGTTGTAAAGATAAAGGTTAGAATAAAGAATAGGTATGGAAATTTTTCTTCAATAACATATCAAACATAATGAGTTTTCCATTCTCCAAATTTCTACACTTCCTACATTGTACACTCCAAAAGTCAGGCTTGATTTGCTAATCCCAGACATTCTTGCTGCTCACGCTTCCTTGGTTGAAATTCTGGGTTTACCTTGGTGGCACTGGAAAAGCTAATTAAACTTCTGTATTTCAGTTACATCACCCATAAAAAAGAAAAAAACTGAGCCACCTGCTTGAGCTTGTTTTCATCTTTATCATTTTGAGTCAAGGACCATTAAACAGTTAAAACATGATAAAATGCTTTCTTTTTTTTTTCACTCTTTTTTACTATTTATTGAAATACTTATTGACTTACAACATGACATTGGTTTAAGGTATATAACATAGTCATTCACTAGTTTCATAGATAGGGTACATACAGTACAAAGCTATTATAAAACATGGAATGCATCACTTGTGCTATATATTATACTTTGTAACTTTTTTTTAAATTTTACTTTACAGTACTCTATTGGTTTTGGCATACATTGACATGAATCGTTGTAAGACAACTTCTGATTTCAGAGATGTCATATGAAAAAAATACACATCTTGGATTTCATTCTTGAGTTAGTTTGTTCCTTTTCACAATGGAACCTAAGACTTCTAAATTAATATTTTTAAGGCCAGAGTAAAAATTTAGTATAACAAATTATAGCCCATTAATGTTCATTACCAATCCACATTCCTCTCAGAAGTTATTCTGAAACAGTGATATAAATTGACCAAATTGTATTCTCTGAAAAGATATTTTCATGGTTTCTTTAGACAATACTTATTGATAAATATTTTTAGTAGAAAAATTACCAGTTACAATGTGCACTGCATTCTTTGCTTCTATTAAATAATTGTAGCTCGTCACGCCTGGTTATTATGACCCTTACAACACTGCAGGAAAATTAGGGATAATGATGTTAATATTCCGCAAATCAAAATACTGTGTGTAATAGAAGAACAAAATAAGGATTTGAAATCAAGCTTCTCTATATTCTTATCTTTTGTTATTTTATGTCTGTACAAATTTGGATAAATTACTAACCTCAAACTCTTAGTTTTCTAATTTGCAAAATGGGTATAATAGTACTGTTTAATAGAATTGTTGTAAGGATTAAATAACATTTTTATTTATTAAACATCTAAACACATTAGGCTTGAATATTTGTCCCTGTCTCTCTACACTGCTTTCTGCTCTGGCATCTCTAACAGCAGAAGGTTAAATAACCAAGGAATGCTTAGAAAGTTGGGCCCATTACAAAACAGCTCTACAATTACTAAGATTACTCTCCCCTTCTTCCTCCCTAGCCCCACACAATTTAGTCACTTCCTCTTTTTTCAATATTCCATTAAAAATAGCCTTATTCTCTTTAGTTTATGATTGATTATCTGGGAAAGGGCTGGTAATGCTCTTTGTGAATAAGCTACATATTGAATTGAGGACAAAATAGCTGAAAACAGTCTGAGGCAGTTCTAGTTGGCACACAAATCAATTATAGATCATCATTTAACAGAAACCAAAACACAGACACTCACTAGAGAATCAATTTTGCCTTCAACCTCTTCCTGAGAAAAATAAGAAATACATATATATATTTATAAGAATGTCAATCTACCCCACTAACTTGTAGTAAGGGAAAAAATATCTTTAAAATACCAATATTGTCATTATTTTGAGTCAGAAAAAGGTTGTCTTTACCCTATGTAACCATACAAGTTCTCAGTAAAACAAAAATAAAATAGAAATTAGATTCTCTGCACAGTAAAGTATTATTTCATGCAAAATGTACGTGAAAGATAATGCTAAGAACTTTTGGCATATACAGTAACTCATGGACTGTAGCCCCACCAGGCTCCTCTGTCCATGGAATTCTCCAAGCAAGAATAACTGGAGGAGGTAGCCATTTCCTTCCTGAGGGGATCTTCCCAATCCAGTGATCAAACCCAGGTCTCCATTATTGCAGGCAGATTTTTTACCGTCTGAGCCACAGACGAGCCCAGTAACACAGGTTGCAAAAAAAAAAAAGGAACGGTGCATAAATGCCTCCTGTCTATGCACATGCCTCTTTGCAGTATCACTTTGCTGTTCCTTCCAGCAAAAGGTAGGGTCAACTTCTCTCCCTGCTTATGGGCCTTGTGACTGATCTTGATCAGAAAAATATGATGAGCTTTATGTTATGGAGAGTTTCAAGTCTATGCCTCAGGAACGCTTACAGCTTCCATTGTCACCTCTTTGGAAACCAACCACCATAAAAAAGAAGCCTGAGCTAGACTTCTTGACATTTACAGGCTACGAAGAGAGGAGTGGAGGGAGTCCTGTCAGCAGCCAGCTGTAAGACCATCTTAGGTCATTTCTTCTATTAAGCCTCCATATTACTTCATTCACAAGAATGACCTCAAGTGAGACCCACAGAAAAGCCACTCAGCTGATCCCAGCTAAAACTTCTGAACAAAACAATGAGGAGCAAATAAAAAGATTATTTCAGGCTAGTAAGGTTTTTGCTTTAAACTTCTCTGGAAAAAAAGTGGCATATTTTAATGATTCTCAAAAAAATTCTCCCAAAGATTAATAATACAAGTTTAATATACATTATGAACAATTATAACTTTTAGACACAAGGAAAGCCAGGCTGTATGAAAATGAGTTAGTATCTTCTGAGTCATCATCCATAATTAGCTGTACATCTTCTACTTCTGCTGTGGCATGTTTTGAATTCTATTTTTCTGAGTAATGGTTGGACAAGGGTAACTAGCAAAGAACTTTGGCATTTCAGGTATACAATGCCTTCTTCAAATTTTCTAGAGGTACTTCTCCCTCTTCTTACAGAGTTGGCCACACTCTAGTTTCTAACAATTCCTTATTGTGGTCATAACTTCAAGTCTTATTTTGTTCTGTTTTTTTCTGATCCTACTTCAGAAGAGTCTTCTTCATAAAAGACAAAAGAAGCCCAAAATTGTTGCCTAAGTATCTGGTTTCTTTCAATTCCAGTCTATACTTTCATTTGTGAAAGCAATCAATTATGAACTAAAGAAAATATTTCTGATTCCTCTGATGCTAAATATCTGCTTTACCAGACAAGAATAAAATGCCACAGCTGGTGTGGGGAAACATAAGGTCCTTCTCTCTAAAACTAATTTTAATAACTTCAAATTGGTAGGGTTCAGGGTATTTTATGTTTGAATAACCATATTTGATATGTAGTTCCAGCTAATTAATGTTGAATCATTTCCTTGGTGAAACAGAAATTGAAACTTACCAATTATACATTTTACTTATTTGCTGTTATTCAGTCCCTAAGCCATGTCTGATTCTTTGTGACTCCATGAACAGCAGCGTACCAGGCTTCACTATCTCCCCGAGTTTGTTAAAATTCATGTGTCGCCTAGTAACTTAGAGACCAGGTAGACAACTAGAAAAGAAGTCTTTACACAAATTTGAAAAAGATTTTTTCCATTGGTATGCAAACTTACCACTGTGACAGAATCACTGACTTAGCCTACAACAATGGGCACAGCTTCCCCAAGCCATCATCAAATTGGGTGATGTGTTATATAGCAAGATATTAATCCACCAAGATGGAGTCACCAGATTTCAGAGAAAGAATGTTAAATAGAAAGACGGTACTCTGGCTTCAAGTCCTGGTTGCACCATGGATTAACTTTGTAAAACTGGATGAGCCTCTTAACCTCTCCAGACCACAGGGCCTTCTTGTGCAAACAGATTTCATCAGATTTATCTTTTAAGTCACCTCAGCTTTAAAGTTTATGCTTCTAAATTACTATAGCTGACAGAATTCTACAATTCAGCAATTACAAATTAACGGAAGCTTTGGTTTCAGAATACTGCTCATAACTGACTAGAGAGCCCAGATTCTCACCTACTAAAGGAAGATGACATCTGTTATCTCTCTGAAAGCAATGATTCTGCCAAAAATCTAAGGGAATTTTCTATTTTGGGAGATAGTTTTCTTTTACGAGTTGAATAAATGTAGTATGATCAGGTGAATAGTACTCACCTGTATCTACAAACCTAACACGAAATGTGAACTTACAGAACTTTGTAAATTTTCCCTATTTCAAAGCAAAGTTTTTTCTAAAAGTCCTAAGCCACAGCAATAAATCTTAGCTACAGGTATCTTCAGAAATACAGAAATATTAGACTGAAAATGCTGCACCAAATTTTCAGAGTTCTCATTTCTTAACATTCTCGTATCATTTATGTAGCAAGAATCAAAAATGAAAATTTTATACTATCCAAAATTCAATTCCACTGTAGATAGACATCATTGAATCTACTTATTCATAGCCAGCTAACCATGAATCTAGTATTTAAAGTGTAAACATTTCTCAAATAGACAAAATATTTGTAATTAGCCTCAGGAAAGGCTACACATCAGTAAAAGCGTGCCCTTAATCTGGGGCCAGATAGTCACAGTTCAGTCTACAATCTGTCTCTTAATTGTGTAACCCTGGACAAACCACTGACTTCTCTGAGGTATAGTTTCTTGATCTATACAAAAGCAATGATGATACACCCAAACTGACCATTTCATAAAGATATTGTGAGAACCAAATCAGAAGCTTCAATGAAAAGGTTTTTCAAAATGCTCCATGGCTAATACCCAGAGGAAAGGAAAAGTGAGAGACCTAGGCAATTCTCGATTCAGTGCAATGCCTGAGGCCTGCTGTGTGTACACAAAACTGTAAGGTTTTGGATAGAAATGATCAACACTAGAAGGAGACTCTGTGTTTTATTTTTTATGATCATTTTCTTTTGTCAATTGATTTTTTTTTCCCATTTTCATTTTCTGCCCTTTTGCTTTTCATACGGTGTGGCCTTCTCACTAGCATTCAGTAACTCAATCAGCAAACATTCACTGAGCTCCTAGGGAACATGGAAGGCAAAGATGGTCAAGATTCGACCCCTAATTCCGAGAAGCTGACATTCAAATGGAATGCCATACAAACAACTCATCTCAAGGCACTAAAAACTATAATAACAAGTGCATGGCCTAAACACTAAGAAAGCACAAAGGAAGAAGAGGTATCCTGTCTGAGGTACAGAGAAAGGACACTCTGGACAGAAAGGACAGAAAGGATGCTCTCAAGGGAAGTGGCGTTTGAGCCATATCTGGAAAGATGAGAATTTTTCTAGGCAGACAAGGGACATTTGAGGTAAATCAGAACATCATAACATATGAGAAGAACTGAAATTAATTATGATAAAAAAAAGTAATTTGGAGAGCTAACACCTATCAAGCATTTGTTACATACTAAGGAAGGAGTTTGGACTCTATATTTTAAAGGAAAAGGAAGATGACTGTTCATACTGTTTAGAGTATTTCACACATCAAATATTCAATTCCTGATTTTTTATTTACATAATATTTTGGCAAATTAATGCCTCTAATTGGCATCTCAGCACCATAAAGCCCTCCAATAAAAAGCTACCTCAAGGCTAAGATGCATTTAGTAGTTTTTAAAATGCATCCTTTAGTTCAATGCAAAAAAGAACATAAGTGATGATTAATTATTAACAAACAGAAGTCATAATTAAATAATAATACATTTAGGAATCTAGTCTTTCTGTTTATAAGGTGTTTAATCTTTCAAAAAATTGCAAATAAAACTAGCTGTTGGAACCATATCAATTTAACTTGCTCTTTCTCTGACATCAGTGAAAGGGTATTATTTATCACACTAAGTATATATTATAATCTTCTGTTGATAGTAAAAGATCAAAGATTACCTTGCATCAAACAGAATTATGATGCCATAACATTTTATCTTGTTACAGCTGATATCAATCACTAGGTGACAGTGAGCCGCAGAGCAGAGTTTTCAGTCAATATCCCTGACATGCTCAAACATCTAAAATACAGCAACCAACTTTCATGTGCTTTGGTTGTGAAAGCGAAAAATGGAGCATAAACAAACAAGTGCCTGATTGTAAATATCATATATGTTGCTCAATACCACTTGGTTTCTGAGCACTTAACTGGTATTTCTACCTAGAATTTCATCAAAGGAGAGAAAAGTCAGTGTCAATAAGAGAAAGTGGAGCATTGTTTTAAATGGAGATGTAAGAGTGGTAACATCTTCAAATTACAAGATTAGGGCAAAGACTCCTCCTGGTGTAACTCTCTGGAGACACATATATTCCTACTGTTTCATCAGAGAGCTATACAAGGCCCTGGCTGAAGTCACAAATCTCCCAAGTAAATCCTTTTCTCAGGAAGGGTCACAGCCTCTTTCCTGCATCTATTTTGAGTTATATCATGTGCTCACGCAATGGGCAATCTGGACCTTCTTTCCTTGTGGTTTCGTAACTGTAGAAGACTATTCCTCCCTTCCCATTATGTTGGTGGCTTTGCTTTTTTAGAAAAAGATAACGCAGGGACCTTGAGTTTTTGCAACACTCAGTGTGCATTCAGTGTTATCAAATACTTAAGCTACAGAAAGGAAAACACCACATTTGTAAAATCTTTGTTCACCTTTATGTGTAAATTTTGTAGCATGCTGATTCGTGTCAAAACTCAATACTATATTTATTCATTAGTCATACCAGCTTCTTAATATTTCTTTAATTGAAACGGCAGAATAAGAAGAGATTTATTATAAATACCAAACTTTAATCTTTCCAAGAACCAACTGTATAGTTTACTACATTCTTCAGAACGTAGTATTTTTATATTATTTAACACAGAGGTTGTTTACTCTGTGAATTATAAAATCATTTGCTTGAAAATTTTCTTTTCTCTTTTCTCCTGTGTTGAGATGGTCACACATTACATCACAGAGAATACAGCAAAATCCTCCCAAACTTGCAAAATTATTGGTGGGGCATTCATTTTTATGCAAGCTATATGCATATTCATACAAAACAGTCTGAAAAATGTATCTGATATAATTAGCATGTTTATGAATCTATTTGCTCTGCTATTAAGTAACAAATTTGTAGTAACCATGGCAACTGCAACATCACAAGCATAAGTTCTATTTTTGTAATAATATGACTACCTTACTTAAAGCAACATTCATGCTCAAGCTCCACATTTTAAAATTTTAGAAGAACAGCTTTTAAAATATCACTTCATTTTTCATTATATAACAACACATTTTATTTTAAATTAAAAGCTGTTTCTTTTTTGTTGGGGTGTGTGTGTGTGTGTGTGTGTGTGAGCACCAATAATACCTTTTAAGTGTAAAGGGAAAAACATGGAATATCAGGGGCACGTTAACACAGGTTATTATAAGATCATTAACTTTTAAAAATTCCACTTCATTTGAAACAGTAAAAGCATAACAGTGTTCCAGATTTTTGAACGTCATATGTGGATTTCCTGTTTGATTTTTATTTAAATTTGCGCCAGCACCCGGTGGTCTAGGGTTTAGGACTCAGCGCTCTCATCTCTGCGGCCGGATCTGATTCTGTCGCCTTTCCCCCGCCTCTGCGCAACCTCTGCCGTGACCGTATGGCCCCTCAGGCTTCGCTGGTGGCTGAGCTGGTAAGGAATCGGCCTGCAATGCAGGAGACCCCGCTTCGAATCCTGGGTCGGGAAGGTCTGCCAGAGGAGGGACAAGCTATCCACTCTAGTATTGTTGGGCTTTCCTGGTGGCTCAGACGGTAAAGAATCTGCCCACAGTGCAGGAGTCCTGGGTTCAGTCTCTGGGTTGGGAAGATCCCCTGGAGAAAGGAAGAGCAACCCACTCCAGTATTCTGGCCTGGAGAATTCCATGGACAGAGGATCCTGGCCCATGGGGCCGTGGAGTTGGACACAACTGAGCGACTAACACTTTTATTCAATCTTAATAATTACCTTCTCAAAATGTAAGCAGTAACATTTTTCTCTCTAGTCAATTTGGGGAGGTATTTTAGTTAACATTTTTGTTAAAAGTAATTAACTGAACAATTATTCGTTTTTATCATCTAAGTACTAACACTTCTAGAAATGTCACCTTGGGCCTTTAATGTGACCATTTCAAACCTCATTTTGCTTCCCTATAAAATGGAAACAATAATAATACAAACATTATTGGATTCTTGAGAAGGTAAAATCTGAAAATGCCAGTATGATGAACATTCTCCGCTGTTCTTTTGAAATTACAATTTCATATTCAGGTATATTTTGTTATAAAAATCAAATCTAATCCTGAAATGAACAGTTTCAAATAATACAAACCCTACAAACACTGGATTTCTGCATTTTCTCAAAAAGTGGCAAACATATAACTGATCTCTGAAGAGTTGGGATGGTGGGATTAGGTTATAGGGATTGTGTAAAAGCAACTCTTTCTTTTTTAAAAAATTTCTGGCATGCGTTTGAGCCCCAAGTCAAACCTCACCAAGCCTCATTTCCCTCAACTATATACGGAAGAGTAATATCTATTTCCTTGCATTTTTACATGCATAAATATAACATAAAGCAGCCATCATAATTTATGACATAATATGTCAATGAAGGCAATGGCACCCCACTCCAGTACTCTTGCCTGGAAAATCCCATGGGCAGAGAAGCCTAGTAGGCTGCAGTCCAAGGGGTTGCTAAGAGTCTGACACGACTGAGTGACTTGACTTTCACTTTTCACTTCCATGCATTGAAGGAAATGGCAACCCACTCCAGTGTTCTTGCCTGGAGAATCCCAGGGAAGGGGCAGCCTGGTGGGCTGTGGTCTATGGGGTCACACAGAGTCGGACATGACTGAAACAACTTAGCAGCAGCAGCAGCACGTCAATGAAAGTTGTTTTCTTAATCCACATTTCCTTTTAAAATTGTATAGACTTGAGAAAATTTAGAGTGTTAAAGAGAAACTAAGAGTTGAGCCTTTCTAGAAAAAAACTGGAAGGGAATTTCTCTCCACAGACACTGGTGGAGCTAGGACTTAGCTGGCTTTGAGATGAATGTCTACAATCTGAGCTGAAAAAGTAACACTGCTGCCCAGAAGGTCCTGCTCACCCCTGAGACAGCAGAAGGGGCTCAGAGGCAAACTAGAAGGTAAGAGGTAAGAGCAAACTGTAAACACAGGTCAGTGATTTAGAACTCTGGCTATCAAGGGAAAGGAGAACCCAGCACAGAGAGTCTGCACATCTGTAACTGCCCTCATCTTACCTCACCTCCATGTTCAACACCATCATGACCATTCAATTTAAAAATTTCATCCCCTATCTAACAATGCTGTTTCCCCTTACTTTCTTGTTTTCTTCATAGGACTTACCAAATTGAAACATGCTCTAAAATCAGGCTCGGTGTCCATCTCCACCCTCTGAGATGTAAACTCCAGAGACTTGCAGTTCTTTCTTCACTACTGTGTGCTCAATACCTGTCAGACCCTCAGAAAATATTTGTTGAATGATTGTTGAGCGTGATGTTTGGCACCCTGTCAGCACAGTCAAACCACAGAATAAAGATTTATCATGACTACTATACTTGTGTGTGCTAAGTCGCTTCAGTCCTGTCTGATTCTTTGTGACCCCATGTACTGTAGTCCCCCAGGCTCCTCTGCATATGGGATTCCCCAGGCAAGAATGGGGAGTGGGTTGCCATGTCCTTCTCCAGGGGATCTTCCTGACCCAGGGACTGAACCCATGTCCCTTGTGTCTCCTACATTGGTAGGCAGGTTCTTTACCACAAGCACCACCTGGGAAACCCACTACTATACTTATTCTTTCTTTTTTTTTTTCTCAAAATGCCTAAAAATAATCTTCCTAAAGCTAAAGATATTGGAAATAATGAAGATCTACCTTATCCTTTTTATGACAAAGAAACTAATTTTGGTTAGATAAATCACTAACAAAAGATTCTAACATAAATAATAGCCTAATCTTTGAAAAGACTATAGTCCATAGCAGATTGACAACAAATCCATTAGATTATCTGATCAATTTACTTTGTTAAATCAAAAAATTATACCTGATTATCCAAACTGGATGATACTTTGCTAAGATAAATGTCATATTTGCTATTTGTTTGGATACCATACACACTTTATCTCTTTATAATGTGTTCTTTATTCACAAAAAAATAAATAATTTGAAGTTTATCCCTTTTGTTGTATAATAACTTCAAGCTGAGTTGCTTACTCTAGAGCAGGTATACATTTTAACTGATTTGTTATCATTTAGAAATTTAGGGAGAAAATTAATGATGATGGTAAGTGTGATTAAGTCTAATTTATCTCAGCCAATGCCATAGACATAAATTCTCTCTAGTCAAAGTCAACATTTGTCAGGCTGACCTACCTTGTCTTATTTTCTGTGTATATTTCAGAGGCATAGAAATAGAAGTAATTTGCTGAGCAATAATGTAGTTAGTGATGTACTAAACAGGACTTATGATCTTCTTAATGACAGAAGATGCAGGCTGCGAATAAAAGGGGGAAGGAGCATTGTCTGTATCTCATGAAGAACTGGAAAAGTGATCCTGTGGCAGGGTGCACGCCTAGCAGTTGGTGATACAGTTGAGATCTGATTGTAAGGTCAGTAAATCAACAGGACCATAAACCAATTGGTTGTATTTTAATAGACTCCTTATAGGAAATTTAGAAAATAAAGTTGTTCTCTCTCTCTCTCTCTCTCTCTCTACATATATAGATATATATAGATAGATAGATAGAGATATAGATACAGCAAAGGGAATGGGAAATGTCTGGATGCTTACAGAACTATTTCAATTCAGACAACTCAGTTCAGTCTCAACAGAGTTAGGCACTGGCTACAAACCATTTATCATGATGGTTGAAAAGAATTATGTTTGGTTATACCGTATAGTCAACTGTTCTGTTAAAAAAAAATTTCAAATGCATCATGTCTCCATTTAATGTTTATTCCCTCCTTTTAGAAAAAAAATGTGTTGGTTAAGGTTAAATTAGATAGCAATAATATAAATTATAAACAATCAATGGTTTCAAAATAAAGTTAACAAATGAAAAATCAGACTATGAAGGGCCTTATAGATAAAGTAGAAAAATTAGTTTTAATTCCTTCTCATGCTGTGTTGAAGGCTGTCCTTAAAAATTTCTACCCTAGTAACTCCATTTTATCCTTCTTCTCCCTTGCCTTTAAATGTGACTGTGTCTTTTTCTCCTCCACAGAATGTCAGCAAAAGTTACTGCTGTGAATAAGACATGCTACTTCCAAGCTTCATCCTTGAAGGTCCCTAAACCAGCCCTCTAAGTTCTTCCCTCCATGGGTAGGAATGACAATGACCTCAGATATCATGCATTTAAGATGGTATCGTTGTTAACAGCCTGGATCCTCAAATGATATTCATTCATTCAACAAATATATTTTGAGTACTTCATACGTGCTCTGTACTATATTTTTCTAATAATTTGCAAGATTATATTTATTAATCAAATGATAAAAATAGTTCAATAATTGAATGTCATCCAAAAATGTGATTTTATAACATACTTAAGATGTGAGAAATGAATGTGATAAAATTTAAACTAAAAAATATATGACAAAAAAATACATACAAGACTCAAAAAAATACAAAGTTGTCTATATAGTGTAATTCTAATTTTGTTTGATATTAATAAGGGTTGAATAGGCTTTCTCAGTACCCACTCCCTTCAGTGACAGAGGTTCAAAACCTAAAAATGACCTACTCTGTATCTTCTTGTAGCTTGGTTTCTCTTTCACTTGAAAGGGAGTTATGAAGTCAGAGGGAGAGGTAGGGTGTGAGGCACCCATTCTGGCTGCAGGTGTGCATCAAGGTAGTAGCAGGGAGATGGTAGAGCCAGCAGCCAAGAGGAAAGCTTCCTTAGTGTGCAGTTTCCTGAACTTAACACATATAGCAGTTCTCTTGGTTCGCCTCTGGTTTCAAGTCACTTCTGAAAGCTTAGACTAGAGGCTTTTTTTAGCCTTCCAAAAATTGTGTGATCCTCCTATACAAAATGTGAAAGTGTGTCTGACTCTTTGTGACCCCATGGACTGTAGCCTGTCAGGCTCCTCTGTCCACAGGATTCTCCAGGCAAGAATAATCAAGTGGGTTGTCATTTCCTCCTCCAGGGCATCTTCCAGATCCAGGGACTGAACTCACATCTTGTGCGTTGCAGGCAGATTCTCCACCAGGAAGATCTTCCTATGTTCTCTAGTAAAGTATTTCCTGCTTAAACTAGCTAAAATGGCACGAGGGTGTGTGTGTGTGTGTGTGTGTGTGTGTGTGTAGAGTTATTTATGAATTCTTGGATTAAGGATTTCTTAAAACAATTTTTTAGCCTAATCCATAAACTCTTGGCATTTATCATTATTTTAATCATATACAAAAGGCTCATTCAAGGTATGTTAACTACAAATTTAATGTCTTCATTGTTTCTGAAATTATTCTTTAACCATATTGTAGTCTTATACCACTATTTTGATAATATGGAATTATTGAAAGTCTAACTTCACAGAAAATGCTGTAACATAAAATATTTATATCCACAACATTAACTACACTCCAAAAACATGTAGCTATATGCTTTACACTTTGAAAGTTCTTAACAAAAAGCATTAACACTAACTGTAAACTCCAAAGACTGGGTCTGGCATTGGTCCAGTGAAGTCAAATAAATTGATCACTCTATAAATAATTTTATTTTTTATTAAAATGATAATTTTAATAACAATCATCCAGAAACTTTTCCAATCATATGTTTAGATACTATATGTGCATGGTTTTATAATAAAATTTATTCTTATTAAACAGATATTTGTAGTGCCTAGGTCATTTATAGTGTCAAATCTAGATTGAAAATGTACTGGCTATCCTAGCACAATTATAGGCAGACTTCTTAATTAACACTTACATCATGCTAATAATATACTTGACTGGTATTTTCCTGTTAAAAATTGACAGGTGCCCTAAAGAGTAAATAATAATAACAATAATAATGATGATGATGACCAATTTCTTTTGAATAAGAAACAAAACCTCTGAACTATTTCTATCCCCATAATTCTATCACCAGCTTAAAAGAACTGATGTTTTAGGGGGGAAATGTTGTAATTCATGATTATATAAAATATTGCATAACTAGAATTACAACTATTCTGTGTACATTTATTAGAATAACTGTCATTTGTTTCGGGGGAGGCAATGGCACCCCACCCCAGTACTCTTGCCTGGAAAAGCCAATGGACAGAGTAGCCTGGTGGGCTGCAGTCCATGGGGTCGCTTACAGTCGGACAGACTGAGCGACTTCACTTTCACTTTTCTCTTTCATGCATTGGAGAAGGAAATGGCAACCCACTCCAGTATTCTTGCCTGGAGAATCCCAGGGATGGGGGAGCCTNGCCAATGGACAGAGTAGCCTGGTGGGCTGCAGTCCATGGGGTCGCTAACAGTCGGACAGACTGAGCGACTTCACTTTCACTTTTCTCTTTCATGCATTGGAGAAGGAAATGGCAACCCACTCCAGTATTCTTGCCTGGAGAATCCCAGGGATGGGGGAGCCTGGTGGGCTGCCGTCTATGGGGTCACACAGAGTCGGACACGACTGAAGTGACTTAGCAGCAGCAGCAGTCATTTGTTTAATCACTGAATATGCATTGATTGTTTATTTTGAACCTGTCTTTTTGCCCTGTACAGGTTATACACTGGTGAAGAAGACAGATTCAGATTCATGGAGCTGACAGGCTAGACGGTGAGATGATAAACAGGTAACAAGTGACTAAGTATCTACTTGCAAGCTCAGAAAATGCAGACATGATGCTGTGATAAAAGGTAACAGGTCAGGATCTACTTAGACAGGGTGACCGGGAAAGAGCCTCTGGGGAGATGAGGCGTTAGCCTAACGAAGGCCTGCAGGATGGGTAGGAGCCAACAATACAAACCCGGGAGGAAATCCTGCAAAGGGAATTGGCCTTATGGATTCTCAAGAATGAGTTAGCTTGAAGGGTGTGTAGAAATAAAATGCTATGTTATTAAATGATAAAAACAGGTATGGTTATTGTTGTTGTTGCTGTGCTCAGTCATGTTCAACGCTTTTGTGACCCCACAACTGTAGCCCTCCAGGCTCTGCCATCCGTGGAATTTCTCAGGCAAGAACACTGGAGTGGGTTGCCATTTTCTACTCCTGGGAATCTTTCCAATCAAAGGATCATACTTGTGTCTCCTGTGTCTCCTGCACTAGCAGGTGGATTCTTTAAAACTGGGCCACCAGGAAAGCCCCTATATGGCTACATATGTATACATAATATACATCATATAATATGAAGGCTATATATGTATACATAATATACATCATATAATATGAAATGTTTGACCTTTGGTGCAAAATTTCCACCAACTCCAAAATGCTAAACTTGCAAAAAGAATGTAGCTTTCCTTGCCTATAGGCTTACAGGATAGGTTACTGTAGTTACAAACAAAATCTCAGGGTTAACTTCTCACTCTGCCTGTCATGTATATGTGTGAGAGATGGTAATGCCGGGAGCTGAGGGCCTTGCTCTTCATCTCCCTCACTCCAGGACCTAGGTGAAGAGAGAAGTTTCTCAGGCAAAAAAATGGGGTGCATGGCACTCTGGCTCTGAATATTTCCATGGAGAAGGACATACAGCACTTTTGCTCACGTTTCTTTGACCAACATAGATATCATGGTCACAACTACTCCATGTGCCCAAGCAGAATAAGAGATGTTTGGTACATAGCATTGGTAAGTCTGAATAACAGAGAGAAAAGGGTGGGAAAAGATTGATTTTGATCATGTTATCAGAAAGCTCATACTTAAGAATAAAACATTAGGCTCTTCCATTTAAGGAGAAATATGTAACTCTGAAATGAGATGAACAAAAATTCTCAATAATATAAATTTACAGTCTTACATTATCAAATTTTCTAATGGGCATCAGTTTAATTTAATTGTGAATTTGCTAATTTTGTTTCACTTTAATTCTCTAGAACTCTAAAAAAGCTCAGAACTCTTAAAACACCAGCAAATCAAGACTGATAGCACCTGGAGGATATCCCCTTTCTTATTTACTTTCAATTTACTTTCATCATGCTCTTTTGAGGGAGAACAATGTCATAATTCTAGTGACACATTTGGAGTAATTATCCAAACATTCTAAACGTGTTTGTAGTCACTGTTGCGCAAATATTTTGCAATATAAACCTATCTACCTTCAATGAATTTTATTTCCTTTCTTCCATAAACATTTCCTTTTCTTTGATCGAAAATGCTTAGAAAAAGAAGAAGGTCACTGATTATTGCAAATGGTTGTGATGTACACCCTTTATTGCTCAGACAGCACCTGCTTCATCCAGACACACAAAATCAAAAGGAAAGAGATAAAGTGCATAAGTCCAGTAACAGTAGTCTTGGGAAAACACCGCTTCTGGAAGTAAAGAGATCCCCCTGGAGCTTGAGGGTGTTGAAAAGAAGCAAGCAAGAGATGGAAGTTAAAGGGCCTGAACAAAGTTACAAAATCAGAAGACAGATCATCCACCTCTTCAAGAGAAAAACAAAAAAATGAAACCAATGAAAGAAAATTAATGCCGTAAAGCGTCTGCCTGCAGTGCGGGAGACCCAGGTTTGATTCCTGGGTTGGGAAGATCCCCTGGAGAACGAAATGGCAACCCACTCCAGTACTCTTGCCTGGAAAATTCCACGGACTGAGGAGCCTGTCAGGCTACAGTCCATGGGGTCACAAAGAGTCGGACACGACTGAGCAACTTCGCATATCATCCNTTGGGAAGATCCCCTGGAGAACGAAATGGCAACCCACTCCAGTACTCTTGCCTGGAAAATTCCACGGACTGAGGAGCCTGTCAGGCTACAGTCCATGGGGTCACAAAGAGTCGGACACGACTGAGCAACTTCGCATATCATCCTATATATCAGAAGAAGGAAGTACTCTTGAACTAATAGGTTACCTATCTCCTTTGTCTGCATAAAACTTACCTCTGGTCTAAGAAAATCAAACACATTTAAAGATGTCCAACAACATTCATACAAAACTACTGTATGGTACAAGGAAAATGGAAAGTTCAAATCAAAGTAATTCAACTTACATTCTCTTTAATGAAACTACAATAAAGCAGAAAGAAACTGAATTAAATAATCTTAAACAATTTACAAAAATTTTAAAAATTTAAATCATAGTTTATAAACTTTAAAACAAACAGAGAAAAAAAAGTATGAAGTAAAAACTGACAAACTCGAAGAAATGATACTTTCAAAATTACAAAAATCTTATAAATAAAAAATAAATTATAAGGTTCATAAGGGAGAATGGACAAAACAATAACAATAATCATAAATGATATTAAAGAAATGCAAACACAAAGCCACATCAATGAAAACAAATCAGAAAAAAATGGAGAAAATGTAATGATATATAAAATACAGAATATTTAACACAGAAATAATCTGATATCCAGAGCATCTTAAAAAATAATGAAATATAATATATAAAGTGACAATCAAAGGAAGAAATTCTGGTAATAAAAAAAGACCTGACTCTCATATTAAAAGGACCCATTGTAACTGGGAAAACTGACCCAGATAAACTCTAATAAAACTAGTATTTTTTAGGCTTTATACTCTAAAGGTGAAGAAAACTCCTCTGGGCCTAAGAAACACACACATATAACACCCACTCACCCACCCAGCTTCCCCCACACACACCTATCTCTCCATCAACCTAAATAGAAACATAAAAGTAAATAAACAAAACATTACATGGAACATCCTTGGTGATCCATTGGCTAAGACTCTGCGCTCCCAGTGCAGGGGGCTTGAGTTCAATCCCTGGTCAGGGAACTAGATTCCACATGCTGCAACTAAGATCTGACACAGCCACATAAATAAATAAATATTAAAAACAAGAAAATGTTTATAAAATGTTAATAATCAATGAACCAAGAACAAAAATATATGAGTGTCCACTGAATTATTCTTTCAATTTCTCTTTAGGTTTAACTTAAAAAATGAGAAAGAGAAACCATCACTAGTAACAGAAAAAACACAATGAATAGTTTTTATACAAGTAATTTCCTAATTTCCTACATAATATCATTATTTTAATGGCTGCATAATATTTTATAAGGATTATTACACTGCTTTTTATAAACCAATAACCCTTGTTTGGCATTTAGGATTTTTTTCAATTGCTGAAAATCTTCAAATTTTGAACATCAGTTAAAATTTTTTAACAAACTAAAAAGAGACCAAAAAGTAAAGACTAGCAGAAAGTAATGAGAATGACTTTTGTATGCGAGACAGCAAAAGAGACACAGATGTATAGAACAGACTTTTGGACTCTGTGGGAGAAGGAGAGGGTGGGATGATTTGGGAGAATGGCACTGAAACATGTATAGTATCATGTAAGAAACAAATCACCAGTCTAGGTTCGATACAGGATACAGGATGCTTGGGGCTGGTGCACTGGGATGACCCAGAGAGATGATACGGGGAGGGTGGTGAGAGGGGGGTTCAGGATTGGGAACTCATGTACACCCATGGCGGATTCATGTCAATGTATGACAAAACCAATATAGTATTGTAAAGTAAAAAAAAAAAATTAAAAATAAAGAGCAAAAATAAATAAATAAAATAAAACAATTCCAGAGGATATATCCTAAAAAGTGTTTTAACGATGTCAGCATGAACAAGATAAATATGATCATTTTGAGAGATAAAATTATATTTGCTGTGCAAATTTCATAGTTTTTTAAATGTTTAAGTAAGAAAAGAACAAAAAAGTTAGGAAAGAGAAAACATCACTTTATAGTCACAAAAAAACAAAAATAATGATAGAATTATGGATATATCTCAAACGATATCACTACTTCCTCTCAGCTTACATTTTTTTAGGAGACAAGTATATATATATATATGTATACATATATAAAATATATATAATGTAATACAGGTAATATAAGCATGTACCTAACATTTATAATACAGGTAATACAGGCATGTATGTAACAGTTATAAAATAGGTAAAGTGTGATATATACATAATAGCAACCAGGAAAGCGCTGTGCAATATAATAAAGGGGAGAGAGTGATTGCTTTAAACTTCTCAGAGGACTCGAGAACAGTGACAGAAATAGTTTCATAAATGAGGTAAGGCTGGAGACAAGCCTGAGGTGAGAGAAGGGCTTTCCCAGGGAATTACAGACAAAGTCAAAAAAGAAAAGAAACAAGGGTCAGAGGTCTTTGAGAATTAGTGGGTGGATGCAAGACAAATATGTGGCAGCAAATATCCATAAAGTTATTGAAAAAATACTTATAGAAAATCCTACCTGGTGAGCATTGATTGACATGCTCAGGACTCTGAAACTTGTCCTTAGACAATCAGGACTATTGAAGGCTTTGAAACAGCTCGTAGTGGTAATGTGACGGTCATACAGAGGTTACACAGCAGATGAGGACCTGGTCTCAATTCAGCATGAAATGTCAAACCCTGCCTTGACTTTGTATGCTTGATATGCCCAACTAGAGTATCTCTCACACCTGTGGCAACATGGCTACTGCCTTAAACACTCATTTTCAATCAAAGTCATAACTTTTCCTACTTTAAACAATTATCCCAAACATGAACCCCACTCCTTCGTGTAAAAAAATAAATATATACAAAAAAAATAAAAATTAAAATTTAAATTTAAAAAAAAAAAAGTTTAAGGAAAAAAAAAAAAAGAAGAACCTAAAAAAAAACCACAATTATCCCTAAAGGACATTCCAATCAGATAAATGCTATTAAAATATACAAATGAATGCTAATAAAGGAATCAACTGTCTTCTAAATAGCCATCTGTTAGTATAGAGTAGATTAATGACAGTGAAAGATAAATGGCTCAGTTATTCTTTTTTTTTTTTTTTTTCTGTATGTTTGGCTTTAGAATGTGTTCAGGGCCAAAGGTTTCTCCAGGCTGCTAAAACATTCTGGATAAGCCTGGCAAAGATATTCACTTTGTCTCATATTTCTTTGTCCCTTTCATTCTCAGGAATGAAGATAGTGTACTACGTCAATAATCATGACTTTATTGGAAGTAAACGTGATTTTTGGATCTTCTGAAAAGTACTATATATTTAGTGGCTGTGTTTACATGATTTCAATTTGAAACCAACCTTTGAATGAATCTTCTCGAGCTGAACTGCTTTTAGTTTAGGCCTCATTTGATTTAGGCAATAAAAGAAAAATCATGTACAGAAACATAGATCCAAATTTTCTGTGCACAGAAGTAGAGCTGTTGCCCTGTTCTTCCTAAGGATTAAGTGATCAGGTACAACAAACACTGGATTGGATCAGGGACACTTGGGTTGCAATCTTAAATCTGTCATTTTAATTCATTCACTCATTCATTCGATAAATATTTATTGAGCTTCCTATGTACAAAACACTGTCCTAGGTGTTGAATAGAATAAGATGGTATGGTATTGACTTTGGGGAAAGAACCTAACTTATTCGGAGCCAGTTAAAATTTTTCTGTGTGTGACTATCTGAAGTGATAACCTTAAAATGGTCTGAGGAGCTAAGCAGGGAATGTGTGGGAAAGGGATGAGAGTATGGAGGAATTGGTGGCGAGGGTCAACGGTGTTCTAGGCAATCTAGGCCCCACCTATAGGCATTCAAGTTCCACTTTTCAAAATAAAATGCAATGGGGAAAAGCCACACTGTGGGCCCTATTTGGAGGGACTCTTTTTCCTACCCTTGAACTATCTGATCTCCAGGACATTTTGTGGTCCTCACATCCCTTTCATACTTTAAAACAAATGAATGAATGGGTAAATGAATGCACAACTCTAAGGAGTCTATTTCCTCAGAGTTTGACTTCCATCCCATTTTCTAGACTTCTCTACTTAAACTCACATTTTCAGCAGGAGTAACTTCTCCTGATAATTTGTTCTACGGAAATGGGAAACATACTTGGGGGAGGGATGAAAGTAGGAATGAAAAGCCACTGAAAACACACTTGGCCCACTTATTAGTAGCATATTTGCTTTAGGTGACCCTACCTACATACTTCCCCACTCAGCTTAAATGCAGAAGTACCTTTTGAGTCAAAATTCTTGTCTTTGATCTATGATTTAGGTTTGGTGCTAAAGAAGATACATTTCACACCCTGTAAATTACTAAGGACAGTGTCTGGCACGTGGTAAATGAGACTGTGAGTATACACACAGCAATGTATATAAGAGCCTTGCCTCCCATGGCAGAACTTGGTTTGAAACCAATTCTCATTTTTTACAGATGGGTGGGCTTGAACAAGGCATTCAGGCTTGTCTCAGTCCCCTCACAGTACCTCCACATGGGGCTGCCGTAAGACGCAATGGGATGTCACATTTCCAGCACAGTGCCTGATACTTAGCAAAAACCAAAGAAGCAGTGGCCATCTTGTCAGGATTCATAAAGACGCTGCTTTCTTTTTTTAATTCTCATTTATCTTTTTGTAAATTGATATATAAAATGATAGAACATTATTAAATATGCTATAAAATTATTCTAAAAGAAGGAAGCCTTATATACCACTTTAAAAATTATTTATACATTTTAAAAATTATTAACACATTGGATGGCTCTATGAAGAGTTAAATCAAGGCTTTATCTTTCATAAGCCTAGTGAAAACCAAATGGCACAAGGATCAATATGAAACTTAAAAAAATTTTTTTTTCAGATGGAAAATCTACAACTATAGTTCAGGCACATTTTACACATCAGTGAAGGTTCCAATCAATATTCCTGAAACTTGGTGGCTAGCATAGATTTTCTTTATAGTTGGAAAATTGTGAAATGTTTAAACAAGGAGACAGAAGTTGCACTGGTATAAAAACAAATAATAACATTTTAAAACTCTGTCACTAGCCAAAGTTCATCATCTTTGTTCTTACCTGAATTTAGAGAAATTAATTTGGTTATTGTAAGTACTGTCTGCATGCATTCAGTATTCACATTCTATTCATTTCCTAGAAATCAAGTAAGGATATTTTATCCTTATGTGTGAAGACATTTTAATCAACAAACATGCATCACACTACCAATATTTTTATAAGTATCAATTTAAAACATAATATTCTGTATTTGCACACTGTACGTTTATTTACTTCTATTTTTTAAAGCTTGGTTATGGCAGAGCAAGTTTGTGTGTAGCTGATTCCTTTAAGCTGAAGCTTTTCATGATGACACCAGGAGCTGCTCACCTCTTCCTCCACCCTATCCATACCAATCATTGCTGCGCCTCAAAGCGATTTCTTACATGAGTAGCATCTCTTCAACACACTCTTTACCTAAACCTTAAAACTAAACACTGATAGTAAAAATAATCTCTTAACGTTTTAAAAAAAATCTTCACAGTGTCATAACGATAAGGGAAGACCTCATCTCACCCTGGATTTTATTTAACTTTATTCTGAGATGATGCTTTTCACAGTAGAAAGCACTTCTCCTTTGGCAGTACTCTAAGGAAATGACTTTATTTCAGTTATATAAACCATAAATAAACAAAGATAAAAGAGACTGATGAGCACCAGTACAACTGAGTGACAGTCGTTAACTACAGTTTTGCTTTACTGAAAAAACTCTGAATTTTGCTCCATTAAGGCTCTATCCTATTATCTCAGTTTCATTCTGCCATTAATAACTTTATTTTCTTGGAAACAGTACTGATGGAAGAGTTTTACATCATACTCTCACAAGTAAGGCAGAGTACAATCAAGAAAGGGGTTCCCATGTACAGTTCTGTGGGAATACATGTGAAATGATCACATTTCCTAAATGGTCTTACACATCAGACTTCAGCAAAATGTAGTACTCCATTATAAGGGACAAGGGAAAAAATTGAATGTTGGAGTTCAAATTCATATAATAATTAGAAGGGACATTTATTTCAAAATGTGGAAGACTTGACAGTAAGAAAATGACAGAAATTCAGCTCCACAGTGAATTATAAATGTCAAATTACTGGTATGCATGTAAAAAAGTATGTAGCTATTAGAAACCAGACTCTGCATTCACGTGCAGTGCTTCTGCCTTTATCAGCTTCTTATATTCCTCTAAGGTGTTCTGTCATTCACTGTCATATTTCCAGTGTAAGATTATAAGACATACGTCAGATCAATGTCCAAAGCTTTCCAGGTTCTGGACACACCAATGCAGTCTCATATTTTACAAAATATTAAGTACATTAAATAGGAAAGCTGCTCAGTTATTAGAAGTCAGTTACAGAGTGTACTCTAGCATGTGATATCATCTACTCTGAGGAATGCAAAGTGCAGGGGAGGGGGGAGCAGAGTGATTCTATATTGTGTGTGGACTCATGATGCTGTCAGAGTGTCAGCAGGATGAACAATGAAAAGGATGTTAACTAAATTTTGATGTGCAAGAACATGTGTTTAATTTGCAAGATGCTTTGTTTAATTAAAAGGTAAATACCATTTACAATTCCTCTTGCAGACAAATCTAGAGCAGCAACAACACCTACAGAGTGTTCAAATTGCCGGCAGAATTTCTTGGAGGCATCTGATCAATTAAAAGGGTACACATTTAGGGAAAAATAATTATTTTTTCCATTTGTTTTCAAATAGAAATGGCTTTATTTTCTATAAACAGATTATTCCCAGTGTTTAATGCCTAGCTAAGTATGGATTAAAATATATAAAAACTATATTATTGTATACCTAGTGCAGAGAAAATAAACCTGAAGTCTGAAAGTTTCTCTTGTCACTCAACCCCAAGTCAAAGCATTTCCCTCTTTCTCCTTTTTTCTTTTTCCTCCCTTTACCTTCCCCTTTCCCTTCATCTCTCCATTACTTCCTTCCTTCTTCTCTCCTCCCTCCACCTTCCTTCCTTCCTGTCTTTCTTTCTACAGAGAGGAGGCTCCAAAAGTTGAGGGTTTCACAAAGACCTTTTCATCCCTCCAGAAAGATAACCTCAGTCACATCACTTGGGAGTGCCAACATAACTGTTCCATAAGCTTACTCAGATCTCAAAGCAGATAAAAAAAGGTCTGAGGTCTCATGTTTTCCTTTATTTAAGATTTGCTAGTTTTTCAGTGATCCTAGAAGAGGAGGATGCTATTGCTTCTTCAGGTCTGTGGGCAGAAAAAGTCAGAGATTCAGAGCTCTTTACTTCTAACTTCTAATCTCGGTGATAGAGGTAGTAGAGATAAAAATTCAACCATTTATCTCCAGCACAACGTTTCATGTAGTTGTAGTGTAATCTTGGTTACACATGGAGGCAGGAAATAGATCCGTGACTCTCTGGAGGATATAATGTAATCATTTCCTTGGTTGATACCAACACGTGGCATCCAGGCAACAAGAAAGAGAAATTCTCCAAGAGTTTCTCGACAGTTCACAATACACTGAATTCGATTTGGGTGACCCTAACCATAGGGCTTCCCAGGTGGCGCTGGTGGTAAAGAACTGCCTGCCAATGCCAGAGACGTGAGAGATGCAAGTTCAATCCTCGAACTGGGAAGATCTCCCGAGCAGGGCATGGCAACCCACTCCAATATTCTTGCCTGGAAAATCCCATGGACAGAGGAGCTGAGCAGGCTACAGCCCAGAGGGTCACAAAGAGGCAGACACAACTGAAGCAACTTAGCATACATGCACAACCCTAACTATGAAATAGTCATCCAATAGTTCATTTTAGCCAGTCTTGCCTATCACATGACTAACACATAGATTGCTGAAATGTTAAATTGTCAAATTACCCTATTACTAATATATTACACTATATTATTAACTACATTACAACTAATGTGTTATATTATTGCCTTACTGGAACTGAGAACAAATACAAATTAAATTGGCAGGGAAGGGCACAAAAGAATTTTAGTGGATAAATGTACTTTTTCCCCTTGTTTGATCAGACAAAAAACTTTCTTTCCCTACCCCACCTTCACTCCCTCCAATTACTGAAAGCTCAACTCTGAATACTTGTCAAAAAAAAAAAAAAAACCCTTAATTTCCTTACTAAGCAAAATACAGTAAAACCCTATAGGGTGAGGGGGAATCTTCCCTTCACTAGTGGTAAATGAATGTGGACATGAGACAATTGGCCATCGGTCCTCAATGTTTAAACTCTGACAAGCAAAATTCTTTCAGGGGAAGCAGCAGGGAAGGGATTTTAGGAAGCTGCTGTATCCTCATCAGTCGGTAAATTTTCATTTCAACATCCAGTGTATGTATGTTTGTTTGTGTCTGTTCTATTTTCTGAAAAATACTTTTGATGAATCTCACAATGAGATCCAGAATTTTACAGGGTTGAACTTTTTATACCTTTCTCTCCCCAATTATTCCATGGTAGGGTTGAAGGGGCTACTATATACCATATTCTAAAGAGGAAAGTTGAGTTTATCACAAAAACCAACCTGAGGCTCCTGCCTTAAACTCTCAAGCTAGCACCTTCCTGGCCCTTTGGCTTATCTGCTAGGGCATCTAATATACATCCAAAAATGTGTCATTTTTAAAAACATCCTCTGAATAATTTCCTCTTTAATCTCTTTATTATTTCTTTATCCCAGCTCCTGCACAAGTCCATTGGAGAAGGAAATGGCAGCCCACTCCAGTGTTCTTGCCTGGAGAATCCCAGGGACGGGGGAGCCTGGTGGGCTGCCGTCTATGGGGTCGCACAGAGACGGACACGACTGAAGCGACTTGTCACCAGCAGCAGGAGCACAAGTCCATGCTATCTCACAGGCAAGGAATCCCAAATCACAAGAAGACTCTGGAAAAGTATTACACTTTACCCGTGAATGGATCACCTGACAGGGCAGTGCCTACTTGGTTACAGTGTGCTTTGTCCACTCGCCAATTTCTAGTCCATTAATTTTTTGGCACAAAGGGCACCCCCAAATTTCTTATACATGAAATGTGTAAGAATATCAGCATACTTTTGCTGCCATACACATTATAACACATTAAAGGTAACTTTAAGAAAAATGTCTTTCCATTATTAAGATTGGCATTTGATTCTACCCACCATTAAAATATAAATTTCAACAAATTTAAGCTTTTTTTCTGGATTGTTTTATTTCTTCTTTTGTTGAATTTCTAATGCCTAGGAAAGCTGCCAAATTCGTGGCAATAACTAGTTGTTGAATGAGTGACTGAATCTCTGACAATCAAATAAAGAAGGAACATGGGAATGTGGGAATGCACTTGCCTTAGAGGCTGAATGCAGAAAACCTGGGCTCCATTTCTCATTCTTCCCATAACTAGAGAGTTGACCTAGCAAATTCTGAATTGCCTCTCAGGACATCAATTTATCCATCAGTAAAATAAAGTGATTAGACTAGATAATTTCAAAAAGCCTTTCAAGTCTAAAAATCTGTGAAAGTGTTTATGGTACAAATTCACACAGACAAGCAAGTGTTATGATATAACATAATAGTTCCAAACTGATATTGATAGTAATGGTTTTAATGAGAGGTAGGAGAGAAAAAATTCCCAACTTGACATTAACAATCATATTCAACTAAATTAAACCTTTGGAAAAAACCACAGATCCCCGATTTGACAGGAGGCCACACAGCCAAATAATTTGCACACAAACGACTGAGAAAAATGAGACATATGGGCTGCAGCCCAGTCAGTGGCTTAAGGCAGTTCATCTGGCTTCTTCTGATACTCTGAGCCCTACTGAAAATGAAGGAACCCTAAGACCATTTTATGAAGCGCATTCGGTACTTGAGTTAACTTTGCAACACAGAGTAAATCAGTTCTACACAATATACTTCAGTGCATTGTAAGTGTGCCTTAAAATGTGGATGCCAATCTAAAATCTCTTGTGAATTAATTTTATATACGTTTGTCATTAAAGTGGCCACCCTAGAGATTTGTTTTGACATTTTTACTGTAACCATTCACAGAACAAAGAAAAAATATAGGAATGGAGATGAAAAGCACCAAAACCTTGTGTGTGTTAAATTCCTTCATGAACAGAAGCTAGCAGAAATGTAACGTGGAATGCCTTAACTGGGGTAGTAAGATATGTCTTGGGGGGTGGAGAAGACTAAAATTGTACTCAGGTCTTTCCGATATCATTTTAACTGCTTTTCAAGTAAAGCTGATGTAGTTTTTATCTCATTTAATTCACCACTGAGAATAGCACAATTTCTACACTTGCATGCTTTCAAGTCTAAAAAGGTATTCACAATTAAAGTAAAAGAAAGCTTACTCACTAAGATATATGGACTCTGAGCTGTCTATGATTTACTGTTTAGCATTTTGAGAAAAACCAGCTCTTTCAGTGTTTGGACAGTGTGGTTAAGTAGAAGAAACTGAGGGGCTGGAATCAGAGAATCTGGTTTTCAGGCCTGGCTGTGCACCTTCCCAGGGTAACTACGTTGATTCATTCTCTCAGTTTTCTCATCTGAGATAGGGATAGGGGATTGATGACCAGAATTTTTTTTCAACAAGTACTCCCATTTTATCTAATGTTTTCTTTCCAGAAAAGATTATCTTTTTTTATGAAAGACTAAAATGTAGACTTAAAATATGAGTATATTACCAGCTTGAACTCAACACAACAAGCATCATTTCTCAAGCTATCTCTCCTACTACCTACTTTTCAGATCCCTGTTCTTCTGATGACCACTTGTTGTCTCCTTAGTCATATAAATAAAACTTTCCAAGCTTTACTTTCCTGTTCTATAAAATGAGAAACTGTAACTGGACCTCATCCATAAGGCTATAGTGAGAATTAAATGAGATAATGAAGGTAAAGGCTGCAACTTAGCACCTGGTAGTAAGTAAACACTCAACACATGTTAGTAATTCTTTTAATTATCATTGCTATCTTCCAGAATTCTGGTCTGCTATGACCTGCTCAGATCTTCTGTATTGTTGGCTATAAAAGAGGTACCAGATCCCAGTTCAAATCAGCCTTATTCCCTTTCCTATTAGCAGATCAAACATTCTGTCATCCATCTGAAAATATGAAAACTAAAACACATGTACCATTTCAAAAGATACTTTCCTAGATCTTGCCTACTATAAACTAGTCTCCAGAGACAGTCAAAATCCTTAATTCTCTCCTCCAAAGACTGTGTGAAGAAAGAAGCAAACTGATCTTTTACTGGATTTATAATATTATTTGCTTAAACTTATATAACAAGTTTTTTAAACTCGGCTCTTTTTCCAAAGACACTAGACATCCGGAGGCAACAGACATTACTGAAAGTCATAGAATAAGACATTATGCCCATCTCCAAGTCAAGGCTGCCTGAATAGAAAGAAACATTGTGATTTCTAATAACCTGTACCTAAGCACAGAAAAATCTGCCACTCAAAGCATAGAGCCTATTTCAAGGTTAAACTAATTTCAAAACACCATACAGAACTAAGTCATGAATTGTCTAGATACACAAAACAAACACTCCCCCCCCCCCACCAGATGTGTATAAGAGACAGGCAGTGGCCACAGGACTAAAACAGTCAGTTTTCATTGTAATCCCAAAGAAGGGCGATGCCAAAGAATGCTCAAACTGCACAATNACCCACACCCCCCCCCCCCCCCGCGTTCTCTGGTGAGGAATGGGAGCAGGACACAAGAAACCACCCCCCTAGAAATGGCTGAATCTCTCTCTTCCTCCTCAGTAGAAGGATGAAAACTTTTCTGCCCACGCGAGGACTTGGGACTGAGAATAGTACTCACGCCCAGGTAGGATTAAACTAAGGGGAATCTTTCTTCCTCTTCCCTCCTCTTTTCAATCTATAGAATTACTGGTGTTGCCTACAACCTAAAGAATCAGTAAAGGTTTCCTCCAACAGCTAATGAAATGTTTCCAGAAACATGCACATCAGTAGCCCTCTTCCGGACTGGTAAGTGTGGGTTTGGTCGAGGGTGTGTAAGTGTGTGTGTGTGTGTATGTGTGTGTGTGTCTGTATGTATGTGCATGTGTTGTATCTTGTTTAATACTGATGCTTGCAAAACGTGCTTTCAAAAGCAGCCATGATCTTTCGGGGGGGAGCGTAATGTGTGTGTGTTGAGGGGAGAGTCGCCCCTTTGTCTCCCCCAGATCTCGGCCCAGATGACCAGAGGAAGGGTCAGAGAGGGGCGTGGGAGAGGCTGGACTCACACTTACCTTCAAGCAGTAGACGAGGTGAGAGTGGATTTTGGCGCCGTGTTTGTTTTGTTTTGTTTTCTGTTTCTTTTAACGCGCCCCAGCGCTGGGGGCGCAGAGGGGCGCAGCGGGGCGGGGCGCGGCGGGGCGGCGGGAACCGGGAGCGGGTCGCCGCGCTGCCGCGTCCGGCCAGCAGGGGGCCCCTTCGCTCTGCCTAAAGCCGCTCTACCTTCGTCGGGTCTCAGCCCGCGCGGCCGCGGACCCCGCGAGCGCAGAGGGTCGGGAGAGAGGAGGAAGGCGAGGGCTTGACAGAGACCAAACGGGGTGAGCCACATAGTGGCTTTCCCCCGAAAGCTCGCCTTCTTGGAGCTTCTTGACACTTGACAAATTCTGGAGAAGTCGAGCGTTTTCAGGAACGGGGGCCGCGTCTCCGCCTCACTCCGGCTCCCGAGCGCCGCGGTGCCGTCTCGCGCCGGCCTCCTGCCCAGCTCGCCCTCGGCCCGGGGCAGCCTTCCCGGCTAGGGTGTGCGGGGGCGAGCCGACGTAGCCGACGGGGCGCGGGAGGCCCCGGAGAGCGGTGGGAAGGCGGCGGGGGCGGCGATTCCCTACCCCCTCGTCCCCGCGCGGATCGCACCTGGCGCTCCTGGGGCTACAAAATGCAGGCCTGTGTGTCGTTGTCCAGTGTAACCACACCTTGGTTTGGCTTCCTTTCCTGGATCTGAGAGCCAGAGTGGAGGTGGAGTTTTCGTTCCCTCACCGTCCCCCGGCAGGCCCGGGTCCGAACCAACGATGCAGGGCCGCAGCTGCTGAAACTAGAGTGGAGGCTGCTAAAACGATGCCCTCGTCCCACTCCGGGGCGTCGGGGAATTTCATCAGGAGCCACAAGGTCCAGTGCTCACATGTCCCAGTATTTGCAGCTTTTTCCCAAATGAAATATTGTGTTTTAACTTAAGACAGTGAGTGCTCATCTGCTGTGAAACTAGACCTGCGGCTGGCTGATCAGTGCCTGTTCTGGAACTGGCCATAAAAGCCAGGAACCCAAGAAGTAGCTTGAGGATGTGCAGGGGGTAACCCACTGATTCCACAATCAGATCTGTTCTTTCAAATTCTCCCAAGAAAATGAAGACCACACATAAACTGCCTGCAAACATCCAGGCCTTCACACACTGAGTTCCTAGTTGTGGGCAGGACCTCTGGTGTTAAGGTAATTTCCTCTTTTGTGACAAAACAGAACACAAATATTTAAAAACAGGTTATTTGATCTTCTTCTTTTTGTATGGTTTAGAATTGAGTTGAATTCAATTGTATATGGTAATCAGGGTGTTTTACAAAATCATGCAAATATTGTTTCATTTGAAAAACCGAAGAATTTCAAGCTTGACAGCACTAATGAGAGTTTTCATTTTAAATGTTATCAAGAATGAGGCCCAGATGCATAAACTTCATCTCATCAATCAAATCTCATCTGGAATTACTTGTCTTAAAGAAGGAAGAAACATCTAAAATCCTTTGTCCCCCTGGGGTGGGGGTTGTTCTTTTATCAAAATGACTCCTTTGATCCTTTCATGATGGCAAATTTACCAAAAATAAAAACTGTGACATGAAATTTATTCTAATCAGAAACATAAATTGAACTGCTTTTTCTGGTTATCTGAATGATTAAAGGCAAAAGGATTTTATGTGAACCCCAACTCAACTCTTTAATAAAAAAAGAAGCATAATAACCAAGTGAGAACTATGCTGTATTTTTTTAATGTCATTTCTTGCAGGGATTCCTTTTGGGTTCTTGAGTTTCAAAAATATTTGAATCTCATTTCCTTTTTTTGTTGTTGTTTTAGTTTTGTTTTTCTTGAAGCATAGTTGATTTACAATGTTGTTAATTCCTCTTAAACAGCAAGGTGATTCAGTGTTTTATACATATATATATATATTCCTTTCCATTGTGGTTTATCATAGGATTTTTTAATTGGAGGATAATTGTTTTACAATATTGTGTTAGTTTCTGCTCTACTGCAATGTGAATCAGCTATTATCCCATCCTTCCTGAACCTCCCTCCCACACCCCATCGCACCCTTCTAGGTCATCACAGAGCACTGAGCTGAGCTCCCTGTTCATTCGATCTAGCATTTCCCACTAGCTCTCTGTGTTACACGTGGTAGTATCTCTATGTTGATGTCACTCTTCGAATTCGCCCTGCCTTCTTCCCCCACTGTGTCTTCAAGTCCATTCTCTACTTCCACATCTCTATTCCTGCCCTGAAAATAGGTTAATCAAAACCATTTTTTGAATCTTATTTTCAACTGTTAACTAGATTAAGTGAAGTGGTTCCTAGGAGAGGAGATGTTTAGTAACCTAAAACAATAGGTAGGTAAAGAGCAGAAAGCTTTCCTTGAGTGAAAAGGAGAATACTTATTGAGACCGACTAAAGTACAATAAGGGCTTCCCTAGTGGCTCAGATTGTAAAGAACCTGCCTGCAAAGCAGAAGACCTGCGTCTGATCCCTGGGTTGGAAGATCCCCTGGAGAAGAGAGTGGCTACCCACACCAGTATTCTTGCCTAGAGAATTCGAGGGACAGAGAAGCATGGCAGGCTACAGTCCATGGGGTTGCAAAGAGTCAGACACAACTGAGCAATTAACACACACACACACACACACACACACACACACACANAGTGATGGCCTTGAATTTGTATAAAGTTATTGCCTGAGACACCCTCTCCCCAAATCCCCTCAACCCACACACCGCGCTCCACTACCGCTCCCACCACTCCCACTCCATTTGCATTTGAAAACCTCTGGAAACAAGCCCTTTCAGGATACACACACACACACACACACACACACACACACACACACACACACACACACACACTCCAGCCTGCCAAGTGAAAACTGAGTTGAGTCATAGGATGCAAATAAGTCAGGTTGCCCGGCCTTTCGCTTCTGAGGAAAAGAATGACCAATAATCCAAGATTCCAGCAATAACAGAACACAACGAGGTTTCTAGAACCCTGTTGAAACAGGGTTGATCCTTTAGAAACAATTAGAATAATAGTGGTGAAAGTAAGAGGAAAAGAGTTGTGTTTTTTCAGGACACTTGCAGGCCATCTGCTGCATCTTGTATGGGGAGAACTAAAAATTATTGCCCTTGATTCAGACCCACAGGTCAAATGGCACCATCTCTCTTCACTGGAGGATAATTAAAAGCAACTCCATCCATAGAAGTTTGATAGACATTTGACTCAAAATAGTTAAAAATTGTTCGACTCAATAGCAATGTGCTTCTACATATAAAATCATGTGTAATCATATCAAATACATGAAATGTAATTTTTAAAGAAAGGTGAATTTTCTTTACAAATATCCACTCAAAGACAGCTAGATATGTCTGCTGTAGGCAACAAGTCACTATTTCGACTACAAGTTATGCAATAATAGTCAATCCTCTCTTTGCTTCAAGAGTATTAATAAATATAGAGGGAAAGACCTTAATTAAAGATGTAGTGTCCTTTTGAAATTTAACAAGCTTTAAAAATATGATAAAACATGGATACGTTTTCAGGTTGGTTTTTTTTTTTTTTTTTTTTTTTGGTTGATTGGTTGGTTGCTTGCTTGATTAGTTGGTTTTGTTTTTAGATTTGTTTAAGATACAACATANAACAAGCTTTAAAAATATGATAAAACATGGATACGTTTTCAGGTTGGTTTTTTTTTTTTTTTTTTTGGTTGATTGGTTGGTTGCTTGCTTGATTAGTTGGTTTTGTTTTTAGATTTGTTTAAGATACAACATAGTCATCACTGGTTCCTATCCCATGTTTTTATTCCATAGAGTGTGAAAAAAATACCAGTGAGTAGGGTAAAAAATTCTCAAAAAAAGCCCTGAGTCTTGCCACTATACTCATCTAAATCTTTTGTGTGAATTTCAGAATAGCTCTAAGCAGAATGCATTTCATATTTCTAACTACTTTGACAAAATGTGGAAATAATACTTCTAACATTTGACTAGGTATAATTCTAATTATTGCTAATTTGGCATTAAAATTAATGATATTTTGCATAATGATATGTCATTGTTCAATAAGACATGTATTTAAATAATAGGGAAATACCATTGCAGGGTTCTTTACAACTCAGTGTAAGTAGCTATATCATGACTTTAAAAACATAAAAGAATCTTCCCATAAACCTTCTGAAATCACTCTCATAAACCCGCTCCACTTTCTAACACTATGGAAAAGTTGGTTTAATTTAATTTCTATTCTGCTGACATTAAGTTTATTTCATCTTGGGGAGGTGCCTTGTTTGGAAAAAGTTGATTGTAGAAAAGGAGGATAAGGTGGCAGGAGCATGAACACTGAAATAACTTTCCATTTTATATCCAAGAAAAACAGTGTAATTGCCCCATCACATTGGTAGTAGGAAGTCTCTGAAAGGGTTTGATTCAAAGGCACTTCACTGAGTGTACCAAGAGCACACTGATATCAAGTAGTAAACTACCCAGGATCATTTCTTTATTGTTGAGAAATCATAATTCCAATGGTGTTACATTTGTTTTTAAGTTTTGCTCGAGCCTATGGGAAAAGGATAAGGAAAGAGAAAGAAACTGTATTGAATGCATCAGGGTACTTCCTTCCTGTGTGACAACAAAATAGATCATCTGCTCCACCCAGCACTTCTCAGAAAGAAAACCCAAATCATCTGTCTACAAATATCATTTCAGTTTTTCTCCGTTTACTAGCTATTTCTAAACAGTTTAAAACTATGGTGTCAACAAACTTAATAAGTGGACTCTACTTAAGTAATGGGAGAGAATGAGTAACATGACTACCATAAATTTACCAGACTTGGCCAAATTCTGCCTGCACTTTCAGCCTAACCTGCAGGGGGCAATAGCTTAACACGAATGAGAACAAAGGCTGCTAAGCTATTAGACTTGGATTTCTGACTGTGACCCTGGAGTGTTGTGTAGGTTGGAAAGAGTGCTTAATTAATGTATATTGAAACAAAAGATCAGGTAAATTGTTTGATTTGTCTTCAAGCTATATTTTTAGACTAATCTAATTCATAACTGTTAAGGTTTCTTTTTTTTTCCTTAAAGAGATTATCAAAGTTTCAGAAGACATTCAGCTATCTCAAGAATTATCCTAAACACTAATTGTTTACTATGACTATATGTAATTTATGTTCTCAAAGGCAGCCAAATCAAAATAAACACAGCTTTCAATATTCAAATGATGACAAAATTAAAGGAAACATAGATTATTTGGATATAGATAATAGAAGAATGTCACATACATAGATAATAAACTCTAGATTCTTTTTTAATTTTAAAATATAAATGGATAAGGGACAATCACTATTGTTTTCACTATTTTCTTTCCACACATAAGACATTAGTTTTGAAAACTGGTTTATATTTAAATATCATGATAAGCAATTAGTAAGTGACCTTTTTTATTGCCATAGTTTTTTATTATAGATAAAACTGAATTTACTGGTTATTGATAATCCACAGTCTTCCTCCTCCCTTTCCACACCCTGACCCCATATCTCCACTCCCTCCCCTTCCCTATACCTCCCCCATCAGCTGATCAGGAAAGACTGGAAACCGACCAAAAGGAGTTTCAGCCAGAGGGAATAATTGTAGAATTAAAAAAGAAAACTCTCCCTATCTCCTCACTGCAATCACACTTAACGTTCATTATGTCAATTTTCAATGATGCAAAATGTCTTGGCCAAGAGGCATCCTGCTTTCAGGAAGTCAAAAGGGTACGTGGCATTAAACAACATCCAGTCAATCCTGGTTGGATTAACTGGGCTGAGTTTCTATATACTGCACATGCTATGGATCTACTCTAATCGCAGTAAGGAAAAAGAAATATATGATAATAGATTTTTTTTTTTTTTTAGAATTGCTGCACAGAAGTGTTCCGTTTCTTTTATAAGGCAGAATTTACTCTTGATAAAAATCTTTTAAAACATCCTTTTTCTTCCACTGTGGTAAAGATATGGTATCTATTTTTGCATTTCTTTAAGGAAAGAAGATCAGGTTACTTATACTGAGAAAGAAAATTTTATTCTCTAACACCCACCCCCCCATTTTACTAAACCGTTTTAGTCGACATATGTTTGTTATCAGAGAGAGGTGCTGTGAACACACAGCCATTTTCTTAGCAGCTTTTTTGACTGTATGTTACCATAGTCCCACAAGGCATTGGTCCTTTCCCATTGGGAAGTCATGAATAAGAGACTATGAAGCTTGCACGTCAGATCTTCCTCAATTAATCCACCATTAGCATGTTTGGGATCCACTACTGGATGGCTAACAGCAGCTTTTGTAACTGTACGCCGACCATACCCAATTATGCTCTGCTAAAAATGAACTCTTTGCAGACCAACCCTCTCGGGTTGTCAGTGTTTTCCGTTTTCCTATTTTAACGTTTGTGTATAGTGGCAGGCGACAGATGGTGTAGATCAGATCGATTTGATTGCATTAGATGAATTTTTTTTTTTTTTCCCTTCCCCACTCCTTTCTGGAAGCTCGCATCAGCTGAAGGCTACCGCCTGGGACTCCTCGGAAGCGTGAGCAAGCCGCCACCACGCGAAGGCACTGGGGCACAGCCAGCGCAAGGCACCGAGGTCCCTTCCCAGGGCTTGTTAACACTGTAACCCGGCAGTCCGAGGCAAGCAGCTCCCACTGCCCAGAGCTACCTCACTGCTCATCAGATGACTCTGGCTTCTACACACAGTTGGAGTTCCGCTTGAAACCTGGATTTAGAGGGTAAGCACTTCAATCGAGATGGATTTGTGACAGTTACTTTGCTATACCGCAAGACAAATCTCAGCAAACGGTAAAGGATGTAGGGTGTGTGGAACAGGGAGACTATGTTTACATCGATAAATGTGTTTCTTTTTGTCTGAGAACGACAGTATTATTCAGTAAAGATGTGTATAGTGTTTTTCCATTGATTCTAAGAGTCGATGATCACACTCCTCCCGATTTTTTCCCTCTCCTCCGTGTTTCCCCCTTTCTACTTCAGAAGGAAAGAGAGAGGGAGAGGGAGGGAGGCAAGGGGGAGGAGGGGAGAGAGAAGCATTTCTGCTTTAGCTTAATTGGCTTATTTCCTCAAACCGATTGCTTTGTCGCGTTTCTTTATGTATATTTGGTTGCAAATTACCAAGCGTTTGCCTGGGATGGGTGTTGGAGTGTGGGGGATAGGGTGGGAAAGTAGTGAGGACTGGCAGTCAGTCGCGGTGGCCTTGAGAGATCAAAAGGTGCTGAAAGCCCTTGCCCTCAAAACACACCTCTAGTTATTGGGGAGCTAGGGAAATGTAGATTCTAATAAATATGGCTTGCAGGAGTCGATGAACAAAGGTACTTAATGCAGACCTAAGCCTCCGTTGATATTGCTCCGCTAGCAGTATCTAAATATTCAAAAGCAAAGTGTAAGTTGATCAACAAACGCCCTGGTGGTATTGGGCTTTTTTTTTTTTTTTTTTCTCTCTCTCNGACCTAAGCCTCCGTTGATATTGCTCCGCTAGCAGTATCTAAATATTCAAAAGCAAAGTGTAAGTTGATCAACAAACGCCCTGGTGGTATTGGGTTTTTTTTTTTTTTTTTCTCTCTCTCTCCCCTTTTCCGTTTTTGTGTAGAGGGTGGAGAAGGGGGGGAGGGTGGATGGGTGGGGGAAATCCGACAGCTTAAGGAGGTTTGAATTGAATATGCACCCAGCGGCAGTGGTCTCGTAGGAAATGGTGTTCTCGTAAGTCAGGCTGCCCCGCTGAAGCACGAGAGAGCTTTGGTTAGAGCTCAGAGTCAGCTCTGCTACGAGTGCTGCCGGCAATCGGCCCGGGCTGAGCTGTCCACTCGTCCAGGTGCTGAAACTGGCAGAACATTTGGGTAGGTAGGAAAGGGCTGGCACTGGCTACTTGGATAAAAAGAAAGCATATTGACTGCGTTGTTCTAGTTTCTTAAAGCGTGTGAGTCTGTGGGTCAGTGTGTGTGTGTACGTTTTATTTCAATTGTGAGGAAGCAAAACTAAGATTACTAGGAAAGCACTGAAAAGCTGTGTAGGTATTTATGATGTGATTCTGATATGCCAGGTATTGTTGTGTATGTACGTGTGTATGTATGTATATGTATATATGTATGTGTGTGTTTGTGTGTGTTGTGTATATATGTATATGCCTTGCAAATCCTTTTAATTCAAAAAGAATGCTCTATTTACTAAATCAAAATCTGTCTGTATGCCGTGTTTCTTATTTTCCTTTTAATGTTAGTTGATTTTAAATGGAAGAGTTCAGGAACAAATGTACACTTAGCTCATAGACTATTGCATTACTTTCCCTAAGGGCTTTTGTTTCTAGGAGTTCAAGCTGAAGAGAACCTGTCAGCTTCCTGTGTGTGTGTGTGTGTGTGTGTGTGTCTGTGTGCTCTTGGTTGTAGCACCCCCAGAGAAAAGCTTCACTCTATAGCTATGTTAGGTAATGGCAGAAAATAGCACTTATTAATTTGTTAATTGGCATCTGTCTTTTTGTGAAAGGTGCACTTAAAAGTCATCTGAAAATACTGTAAAATAGGCTAGTAATTGGGCAATGCTGCTTTTCTTTTGAGTTATTTTAGGCATCAGACATTATATATTAAACAGTTGTTCCTAAAACCTAGAATTCATGTTGATTTTTCTATTTGTAAGTAACATGTCAGGAAAATGATGAGTTGGTGTGTCTGAAGAAATAATATATTTTTAAAAATATTAGTAATAGGAGAAAGCATGACCTAAATGCCTTAAATTGCAACCAGGTCACTTAGAGATGAGTTGTGGTAGTGGGAGAGATTCTGTTATATAATTACCGCTTGATGAAGAGCTATTTGCACTTACATAATTTGAGGAATCATAATGTCTATTGCCATGTTTCCATATCCCCTCCCTATTCCACTCACATGGATGTACTTCCATGTATTTGAGAGTAACAGGGAAAAGAAATTGAGAACTTTCTAATGGAGCTACAAAATGTCTTGGGTAGTGACGTTGCACTTGTTCATTTTATTTAGTGAACAATAAACCCCTATTATCAGAATATTCATTGCAGGATCTTAAGACAAAGCTTTTCCAATAAGAGCCATATTGATCATCAAAGAATCACAGAGGTTCTCTTTCTGGAAGCCAAAATTACAGTCACTTTGCAAATGAGTTTTTATTGTTTTTTTTTTTCTTAAAATAATTTTTATGAAGACAGAGCTTCAAAGGTATTTCTGTAGAAGTGTTCAGAACAACTGCACAGCAATACATCTATACTGTATATTTGAAAGGTGGGCTATGGAATTACACATTGTGGTACTACAAAACGATGCCTAAATCATAGAAACTCTACCAGCTTGTCAGCTCAGTGAGTTCTGATACTGTGGAAAATGAGTTTAATTATTTTGTGCTTTGAAGCTTTTTTTTTCCTTTAAAAATCATTATGTTATATAGCTCTAAGGCCTTCAAAGGAGAGGTGCCTATTTTTGTAGATCTATAAGTATTTGATTTCAAGTAGTAAATTGAAAGAGTGTTTATTTTCTGTGATCTTGGGCTTGAGAAAATGCATTTCCAAAACACACTGCTGAAAATTTCACCCATGCATGACCCTATCTCTATCTGAGCCTCACTTCTTCTTAAAGCCGTCTAGGCAAATACATTTGTAATATTTGTGTGCTTAACTATGCATGTCTTTTACAGGGCTCTCTCGCTGCCATGACACTCAATCAAAGCGCCTAGAGTGGGCTGGCCAATACCAGAGCGGGTACCAAGCCGAGCAAGGACAGAGAACAGCACTGGGAGAGCACCAGGTAAACTAAAGGTTACTTGTCACGCCCACCCTGTGCCCTAAGCGCCTTCCCACATCCTCCTTCCTTACTGGGAAGAAAGCACTCTTCTGTGTTAAGCGCTTGGTTTTGTGATTTGTCTTTCAGAACTGGAAATAGAGCAGCCATTTGGACTTGGGCAGGAAGCAGCCGTGCACAGCTTTGGATCCTTCTTTAGGGAAATCGAGTTATGGATTTATGGTCCCGGTCAAGCTCAGCCCAGCCCCAGCCAGGGGCGGGCTCAGCAGCAAGAGTTCTGGCGGCGGCGGCGGCGGCAGTAGCGGCGGCAGCGGTAGCAGCGGCAGCAGCAGCTTGGTCCTCTGACTCTCTTCGGTGACGGGTATTCTTGGGTGGATAATACGGATTACGTTGTTATTGCTTAAGAATACGCGTAGTCGAGGAGAGTACCAGCGGCAGGCGGGCAGCGGCCGCCCCTCCCAGCCCACCAGCTGGCCTGTAAACGCCTGTGGTTGCCAAGGTAGCACTTTTTTGATCTTTTCGTTTCCTCGGTGTTTTCGCTCCGGGTCGCGTGTTAGGTGATTACAAGACACATCCCACCAGAAAGGCAGTGCGCGCCGCGCCTCTGGTGACCCGGGCTGTAGAATGGGTGCGTGTCGGAGGGCTGCAGTCGAGGTGGAGGGGAGGGGCGGGGAAAGGATGGGGTTCTGTTCCAAGAAGCCTGCGGGGAGTTTCGGGGTCCCTGGCCTTCTAGTCTTCTCGTCTCCTTTCCCCTGTGGGCTCCGGCTGCAGGGAACGACACGGACTGGGCGAATCTCGAAAGTTGGGAGTGATTGAAAGGCCTTGAGCAGTTTGGCAGCGCTGCGAGTGAGGAACTGGCGCTCAGCGGAGGGTCGCTGGGGGCTGCCTGCGCAGAAAGGGCGTGTCCGTGGGCGAAGGTGCCCCCGCAAGCAAGCTGCGGAAGCTTGTGACTTCACGAATCCCGGGCTGGGGCGGTGCCGGAGCCCCACCCCCAGCCGTACCACTCGGCTGCCAGACCTGGCTGCGGGGTGTGGAGCGGGCCTGAGGCCCGGGCCTGGGTCCCCCGGAACTTCCAGACTGGAAGTGTGGCGGGTCTCTCAGGGCCCTCTGTTTTCTTTTCGGATTCTCCGCGAAGGGGTGGAGAATCAGGATGGGAACTGGATTGGTTGCCGTGTGGCACAGAACTGGAACCTTCCTGAAAGTGATGGGGCAGGCAGGGACTGTTCAGTCGCCCAGTTTCTTTGGGACATCTCTTCAGCGCTGTCCTCCCTGCCTCTGCCGTTAGGACGAGTATCAAACATCAACAAACCCAAGGCACGTTCCCTCTCTCAGGTCTGCCGCCATGGGACTAAAGAAGAGCGAGCCTTTCCCTCCTTCTACTTCCAGCTGTTGTTTGTTTGCTTGCTTCAAATATCAATGGAAGATAAAGCCCTACGGATTTGTCTAGGATAGAAGGGATCCTGGCGAAGAGCATTCCACCACTCACCGACCCCCTCCAGCACACCGGGCATCCTGAGGACAACCGGGTGTGTCAGGAATTGAGATGCCCAAGATGATGCTGGAAAAGATGATCCAGCGGAGAAGGCGCGGGCCAAGGAGGCTCCAGTTCTCAGCTCTTGTGGGCTTAAGACGCGGCTCTGCAACTCTCCTTTCCCTCTAGGGAAGCGCCAGGACCCGCCCAGTGGCGGCGCTTCAAAGGTGGAAGGAGAAAATGCTGCGGACTAGAACTTACCAGGCACCCAGAAGGTTCCACGAGGCTCACCAAGAACCTCCTGGGACCCTAAGACCAAGTTTCCTCCCTGCATGGTGGCTGTTGACTGTGCACGGGCTGCGAAGACTACATTCCTGAGAAGTCCCAGCTGCGGGGGGTAGGGAGATAGGGGGAGTAAGAAGCCTACAAAGCATCTACCTCGCAGCGCTTCCAAACCGGCTCTAAGCCGACGACGCCCCAGACACCTTTTCCCTTTAGAGGATGGGCCTTTCCTGGGCGCGACTACGGTGCATGTACCCCGTTGACTTCTTGCCCAGGAGAGCAGCTCTGAGCCCTAGAGACGTTGAGAGCAAAGTGCCCCGTAGGAGGCAGGCACATCCTCACACTTCCAGTGTAGAATCTCGCCTTTCTTCCAGTACTTTGGATTCCTAGTGATGGGTACACTGTGCCACTCCTATACCTGCCCCTATTCCTACCACGCCGCATCTGATCCCACAGTTACTTTCAGGGTATCAGTACTCACGGCTTTTGAGCTCAGGGAAGGTGGTTTGCAAGGCAAGTGCGTTGGGGGCCCTTTCTCAGAAGCTCCCAGGGCTGCCAAACCCGTTTTAAGAATGAGTCTAAGTAGAAAAGGAAGCACAGATGCTGTCTTTGCACTCGGAGTTCTATCACTAGCGAAAGAATTCTGAACCACTGTTCTTTCCTTCATTGTTTCCCTTTCTCTAGGTAGTCACTATTTGGTGATTAAGGGCCTTTAAAGATTGCCTTTATTAATATATTTAACAAAATTCAGTATGTCTGCTGGTTCCCTGGTTTCATCTGGAAATTGGCAAAGTAGGGAGAAGCTACATAATCTAGTAATTTGGTGAGCTTTGAAAAGTTGGACTCATGCTGTTTGGCTAAATAAGTGTATGAGATTTTAAAGGCAGAAAAGCAACTGAGAACCCAGTGAGAGTTTGCAAGAAATGAAGGATTTAATACTCTGGCATTTGTTGAGAGAATGAGGGAAACTTCTGAAAAATAAGCTATTTCATTTAGTTCTTTACCACTGGTACTTTAGCTTATCATTATGATTGCTTCATGAGTGAATAATAATTTTTAGAGTGGAATAACTTTAAATGCTAGTGCTGAAATCTAGAGGAAACCTCTACTCATCTCATGGCCAGCAAAAGTATTTGGCGTTCTTGGTTTGAGTGACTTACATACTTATCTCATTGCTTTCTTTCCTTTGCAGAATTATCTCTTATAAAAGTTTCCATTAGGTGTCAGTCTGACTGAGCTGGCTCCTATTTAAATTTAGAAAACAAAACAAAACAAAAAAAACAAAATAAAAAAAAGTATAGGTTTTATCATACTATATCTTTTTAGATAAGGAGGAAAATTCCCAAATTATTAAACTGAAATTATTGTAGTTAATTGTTACTGTTATAAGGCAGCTTTTTTCCCCCCTCAGAAAACAGAATTTTGAGTTACATCAGAACTAGCTTTTGCCTATTTCAGAAGTTCTCACTTTTGCCATGTTGGTGTCATCCATATACACAAGATTAAAGAATTAGGAAGTGAGTGTATGGTTTTTTTTCATGCTAGATACAAGTGATTGTAAGTAATAATAATACTTGTATTGTTTTTCAATTGATGTCCAAATATTAGAAGCGTATGCATCCTTTTTCTAAAATTTGGTTTGCTTTACAAAAGTGACAGAATTTTTTTTCCTGAGAAAAAGCATATGGATATTTGACAATAATACTTGAGGCACAATGGGAGAGAAAGGAGAAAACTTGTGAAAATTGCCTTTGTCTGCTATTTTTACCTTAGTTAAGCCTGCCTAAGTAGTCAAAATTTTAGGAACACAATTTATGGCTTTTAATAGAGAATTTTTGTTTTCTCATTGAAATGTATATGTCTACGAACACTCAAATTTATATTATAATGTGATATTCATTAATAGGTGTAAGAAATATCATCTTGGTTGATGGTTTACTGCTGAGTCTCAGGTAAGGAGATTGACAGATACTGAATTTTACAAAGAATTTTCTGAATTTACTTTTTGTTTATGAACCACATTCTGATATGTTTGCTTGACTAGAACTGTAGGGAATGGCAGTTTTCACTGTTAAACATCCATTGAGTATCATGAAAACCTCTATATAAATACAAAAAATATTATTGTATAGATGATTCTGACCAAGTACATTTTTAAATTAATAATCATGTCCTGGAGCCATTATCTCTCTCCACATCCACTGTTAGCCCTAGAATGACGTGGTTCTTGGTATCACAGCAGTGCCAGTCTAGAACTAGAATTGTCAATGAATGTCCAGGCAATGAAGTAGCATTTTGATGGATAGAAAATTCCATAAGTCATATTATCATTTTTTATTAGATTCCACATCAGTACTGGTAAATTTTCAAGTATAGAAATAGACAATTTTTTGTCAGGGTGCAGATGATGGGCATATTTGGGAGTATTTTGTGCTTTTATGTAGGACAGAGAAGGAATAAGAACACAGAAGGCAATATAAGATGATCACGATTATTCACCACCTTTTCAATACTGTACAGTGTCAGCTGTCACTGAATCACAGAAATGACAGGATGACGTTCTTGCTCTTAGACAGTAGTGTAATCTGCATTTTAGACTTACTATTTGAAAGTAAATTTATTTGATGATAAATATTCTCAATAGAAACAAAACATATTAATGAAAGAATACTTAAAGACTTTTATTATTATATTTAGCTATTACATTTAGTTACTGGTAGTTATACACCCATAAACATAAACGCTCAATATATTTTAAATGAGTTTTGTAGTACAACTTGTTTTTCAAATGTTTTGAGATTTTTTTCCTCTGGCACCTGTACTTTAAATCATGATGTAGAATGTTTAAATTTAAATTTACAAAACATTTCCTGTGAATATTTATTATAAGCTTTATATTTGAGAAGACATTACAGTTCATCCAAAAAATGTAAGCCAAAGAGATGTGATGACATTTTAAGTTTCTTGAAATATGTTTAGTATGGTTGAGTTTGCTGAGTACAGCTTAATGGTAGAACCAGTGTGTCCCTAATATTTGTATTGTTGTCCCAGATTACAAATATGTGACCACCTAAATCTTTTGCATTCTGAATTCTGTTATAGTCTGGTGAATAATGAGAGCTAAATAAGACAATGGGATCTCTAAAAATCAATGAAAAATATTATACCATGTATACAAGTGTAAACACATTTTCATTTGCTGTGTTTGTGGAAATGCACTTTGAGGTTTAGTAACAATCCACAGTATCTGAAAATTTATACACATGTTACCTATAGCTGGAACTAAAAGTTTCAAAAGCTAAGAATAAACTATGAATTTTAAAATATTGAAATGATTTTAAATAAGTTTTCTTATACATTTTATTAGCTTCAAAACAATACTGAATCTCAATTAAATTTCAAACTAAAAAAAAATTTATATTGCTGTAGTCTATTTACTCATACTATGTTTCTGGTTAAACTACAGTTTATATCATAGTACACTTGTTTCCCTGGTGACTCAGACAGTAAAGAATCTGCCTGCAGAGCAGGAGACCTGGGTTCGATCCCTGAGTCAGGAAGATCCCCTGGAGAAGGGAATGGCTACCCACTCTAATATTCTTGCCTGGAGAATTCCTTGGACAGAGGAGCCTGGCAGGCTATGGTCCATGGGGTTGCAAGCAGACACGACTAAAGCGACTTAGCACAGCACACAGCACACTTTTTTCAAGTTGACAGTTGTATTAGGAGAGTAGCATAATTGCATACTTTGAAATTAGTATCTGTTTTTTAAACTTCAAATGTCTTAAGAGACACTGTTTCTAAAAATCTCTTTTTGTAACGTTGATATAATTTAACCGGAAAACTGATATTTATTGCAACTTAGAGAAATTTATATCCAATACACAAGTAGAAATAGTTTGAGGTCTATTTTTATCTCAGTGAGCAAATGTGGCCAATTTTAAGAACTGCTTCAAAAAGGCCCAAGATAAACTATAGTTAGTTATTTAAGATTGTTTCCACATACCTGACAAATACTCCATTCACTTTTTGGACCTCTAGAAGAATGTATGGATGAGTGAGTGTCATGCCTAATATTCTATCAGAAGCATACATGCAAAAATATCTTTCATAATGGCAACATTTTAGGGTAAAACAACAAATATTCTAGATAATTTTATGCATAAATGCTAGGGAATAAATTTAAGAATGGTTATTTTATGGGTCGAGTTTCGTGCACAGTTTGTTTTTATAAACATTTTTTAAAATATGCTTTCACTGTTTACAAAGACAAAGCAAATTAGAATTGAGGCAGTTATATGGAAAAATTCTGAATCACCTGCTTTCCTCAATTATATGATACTTAATGGAAGAGAGTACATAATATGGTAGAAAAAACTTTGCAATAAAGGCTGGAAAATCTTCTTTTGAGTACAGGTTCTGTTGTGAATTATGACCAGCCACAGGGCCTGGCTGGCACTCAGTGTCTCATTTACAACAAGGAGGCCTGGATTTACATTCTCTCAAGGCCTTCCTACCTCTTAGGAATTCCATTTCCAAAATAACCTTTTTGTTTTGGCCTGAATTCTACTCTTTATTTTAATGTGTAGATCATGAGAAAATTGATACCACAACTAAGAAAGCAGCTTTTAAAAAATACAGGAGTCTTCCAAAGGTATTCACCAATGTGCTTTACCTCGATATCAAACGAGAATTGGTCTTTAAGCTTTTACATTCTTAAAACAAGCACATGGAAACACTTTTCTCACTTCTTTACCCTTTGATTTTTATTTTAAGTTTTAGTAGGAAAGAAAAGCACCACCAAAATGACTTACCAATTCATCTTAATGTGTTTTTGTGGAAATGCATGCATGTGTATGTCTCTATATGTATAATATACGTGAGGCTCTCAAACTCTGGACACATCTTAGAAATATTTCAACTTAAGAACAAGTCACAGACAACTCTTTTCAAAGTCAGTGTATATGATAATCGTGGGTAAAGAATAAAACACTGGACCTTTTAAACTGTTTATCCTGTGTGTAAATGTTTATGCTGTTAAATTTAATTACAATTTTTAAAGGAAAGGGGAAATTACTATTTTTCATTCTGTGAAAAAGAAAAGAACTAATACTTGTCTGGATATTTAATCCTAAAATAGCATAGCAAAGGTATAGCCTTTTAAAATACCTAGTCCAGTGCCTGGCACGTGATAGGTGCTTAAAAATATTTATTAATTTAGTGAAAGCAACTATATTCTTTCAGGACATAATAAGGCAGAATTTTACATTTTTCCGTAATTAATGTCATTTTCAAAACTAGCCGTTAAACTGCATGTATTTAAATCTAATTTACTGTTAATGTAAACTCTAATTCTCAAATTTGTTTAATGGTAATTTATTCTGTTTTAAATTGTTTAAATTCAAGTATAGTTGATCTACAACATTGTGTTAATAGTGCTCTTTTATTCTTTGCAAAGATAAAAATTCATTTTCTCTGATTCTCAGGTGTAACTCCTAAATAATTAAAAAATCTTTGAGAACATTTAACTTGGTATTCCTTTTAGAACTGCAAATAACTATTTAATCTAGACCCATTTAAGTCCATGTGAATTTTGATGCAGAAAATGCTAATATATTTTATTTAATATTAGATCTATAAATACCTAAAAAAAATCTTAAAAATTTAAACAAATAATATGTGGGAACTCACTTTATTCAATATAATAATTATTGTGATAGATATGTTTATTTAAGGTCAGAATCTGTGTAATGTATGTTTTTCATTATTTACTAGCAAAGAAAATTTAGACCACAAGCAAACTTAATTTATACTTTTATTTGAAAGGTGTGACTCTCCTGGATATTCCACGTATAATAAATATAAAATCACAAAAGGATACACCCATCCTCCTAAAATTAAAATAATATGACTTGTCAGCTATTGTTTTAACTAGATAACTTACATAACGTTTCATTCACAGTTTAATGGTGGGTATGACACATCATGTCCATTTAAAACTTTGAGAATAGGTTTAATAAAAGTTCTATAAAGCTTTCAAAAGCAATGATTTCTGGTGATAAGAGTGTGAAGTTCAGAAGTCATATATTTTACACTTTAATTAAGATTTCTCGTATTCCTCTCTTTTGCTGAATGTGGTTGTCCAAAGTAGCTCTGTGACTGTTTAATATTGTATATTAGAACAGAGTCAAAATATGAAGATTCTTGACCCCAAACAAACAGACTTTCATTAGTTGTGGCTGCTACATTAAAAATCTATGTTGATGTTAAATTCTTTAGACAGTTTAACATTTAGATCCAGTGATTTGTGCAGATAGCAGCTGGATTTGACAAGAGACAAGGGACAGTGATAACAAGTAACCATATTAAGAATGTGGACTGTGGAGAAGATTGTGCCTTTCTGGGTGATGTGTTAAAGAAACAATAATAAGCTTATCTGTGGCTGTTTTATTGGCAGATCTAATAGCTAGTACCAATACATGTTGAACAAATATCAATTTTTAGGAAACTTTACAAGAAATCTTGTTTATATAGTGTCTTTTCCCCAATATATGGGAGACTGACAACACTGATTTTATATAGTGTACTATATTATAGGATTTCTTTCCGAGTACTCAAAAGTTCTTGCTTTTATTTCAATAGAAAATCATGCTCTAGTTTGAAATGGTATAGAATCAATTAAAATAGAAATAGTGTCTGAGTAGAATGGCCCTAACTTATAGGTAGAAAACTGAGAAAGGCATGAAATCTGGATGTTTCAGAGATCAAAAGAAAGAGCATCAGTCTGAAAAGACAGACTTCTGGACAATTAAGCCGAAGGGGAACATGGCTTTAAAATGCCTTTTTAATCCAGTTTTCTACTGGAAAAGACATGTTATATTTGAATTCCTACTTTAGAAATAAAGTTACCTAAGGGGATTTGTTTAAGACTGTATTAGCAGTGTTTGTCAATATAAAATACAGACACTGGTGTCTAAGAGTCTGGCTTTTCCTCTTTACTGCAGTTTAGATATTAGGGAGGAGGACTGTTTGTTAATTAATGATGGCAAAGTTATAGAAAATTGACACACTTGTTATTGTCTGGTTTGGCTCTTAGTGTCCAAAGACGTTCCCATTTGATCGTTGGTTTTCTCTCAATGTAATTATTTTCCAGTCCATATCCACACAGAATACAATATTTTATGAGTCTTGGATAAGCTTACAGTAAATTCTTACTATATATAGGTTCATGATAATCTTCTATTTCAGATCCATTATTTGGTGTATGGTCATAATTCCACATTTTATCCTTACAACACAGAGAATCTAAGTAAATTCCCCATAGACACCCAGATAATATTTAGAGCCCATTTTCTAAATCCTCAGGATATTTTCTTTCTAATACATCCAGTAAAACTTCAGTATTTCAATTTTTCTTATAATTTTACTCTTCCTGGATTTGACAATACTTATATTATTCTTATCAGATGAATTCAATGATTCATCTGATTTAAACTTTTTCAAGCTCAAATATTGTAAATATAGATGTGAATGTGAAAATAGATCCTAAAGGTCTATAGTGTACTTATACATAGACTTTTCTAAAAAATTAGGAAGATTTTATAGGCCAAATTAATGTTAATGCAGAGATAAACATAAACCATAATTAAATGAATAGCTTGAGCTTTTACCCAAGTTGCAGAGTTTCAGTAAAACAAGGAAAAATTTAATCTCAATTAAGTCAGATCAATTTAATAAGCTCCCAGATGAAAATATTGGCTAAAAGATTGGAATGACAAATATTTGTCACATAGTACATTCAATGGAAAATTTTAAATAAGATTAGTAAATATTACTGAGTGAGTGATTTTCACACACCAAAGAACAGAAATCAAATCACACCTTTAATATATTTAATACAAATTAGAATTGTATTTACTTTCTTTTATTTCCGCTTTTAAGTATTCAAAGCTATCTTGAATAAAGACAGAATGACTCTTGAATTAGAATAGAGTCAAAGTAAAAGTCTCAAGTTTACTAAACCCTTGTCCACTGCTGTTATGCTTTTTATGAAAATTGCATGTCATACTAGCTATTTATAGGACCCCGAGAGGGTGATTTCTCACTGTGTAGTCACCCAGCTTATCAATGAAGGAAATATACTTCTTACACTTGAAGGATGACTGCTCCCAAATCAGACCTCACACACAGCACTGAGAGTTCACTTGAAAAATGGTATAAGTAACTATTACGGTCTTAAAATTTACCAGTATAGAAACATATCTGTTGACCATTATGTCCTCATCAAAAGGTTTCCCTTTTTCATTAACCATAAACAGTAACTGTAAATAATTGTGCTCATTATTTTCCTCAATTTTTAAAAACAAAATGTAGAAATAACTCTAAGAAAATAGAGTTGAAACATGGAGGAAGGAAAGTTAAAGAGGGAGAGTGGAAGGAAGGAAGGAGGAGAGGAAGGGAGAAGAGGGAGGAGGAGAAAGAGAGAAAAAGAGAGCAAGATTTTCTTCTGATCTATTTTGGTATGTAATTCAAGGTAATAAATAGAGTGGCAAAACTGACTCTGAGAAACCACACCTAAAATAATCAGCATTTTGTCCAAGGAAAGATGTCTTATAGATTCACATAATTTGGTCAAGAACAGAAGGCTTTAAAATTTGTAAAAGATAGATTTTAATCCTCAAAGTAGCTAATTAAGCTTCCTCTGTACAACATACAGTTTTAAGTTAACAGTAATTAATATAGCCAGCTTGGAACCTAAGGAAACTAAAGCCAGCAAGTGCTTTTTGGTTTACTCGAGAGGATGCAGTTTGATTGCTGGAGCCAGTAAACAGGTTGGGAATTGTCAACATTGTAATTAGCAGCAAGTTTCTGGATTCTCAGCCTGCCAGACTAGTGGGCTGATGCTTGGAGCAGTTGCCCCAGGGGGGAGAGGGAAAAACAAAGGAAGGGAATCTGAGCAACCTTGCAATGCTCTGCCAGCATATGCCACTGGACCAATGTTTTTCTTGGCAAAGGTCTATTTTAAGACATCTAACTGGTTTCCACAAAATATGAAACTCACCATAGCAACCAAAATGGCAAGGATCTCTAGGAACATTTCCTTGATTGGATATCAGGTCAAAATTGTTTTCAGAGCTACATTGCCTTATGCGCAGCATAGGCTATGCTCTGCAAAACGTGGTTATTAGCAGTATGATTAAAAGGGTTAAAATCTGTTTTGGCAGCAATCCTGTAATACTCTGATGTAAAACAGTCAAAGAATAAAGTTATGCAAACCTTATTAACCCTTCACGTAGTACAAACAGAAGGAAATGTCAACCTTAATACCACCAAGAATTCAATCTTCAGTACGAAAATGATAATTTAAATGTAGTTTTCTTAGTTCATAGCCACAGGGTTGTTGTAGAGAAAGGTTGTCAGAGATTTAAATATCCAAACAGGGTCTGTTTGCAGGGGCTCTGAGAGTAAAAGCTAAATTAATAAAATTTATGGGTAATTGATAACCCAGATGAACAAAGATTAGACTAGCTTTTAGAACCTACTTGATAAAAGTTTGTGTGTGTGTGTGTGTAAAATTTCACTAATCATACAGCAGAATAGGATTTGAAAAGTGAAAGTGAAAGTCACTCAGTCGTGTCCAACTCTTTGTGACACCATGGACTATACAGTCCATGAAATTCTCCAGGCCAGAATACTGGAGTAGGTAGCTGTTCCCTTCTCCAGGGGATCTTCCCAAACCAGGGATCGAATACAGGTCTCCCACATTGGAGGCAGATTCTTTACCAGCTGAGCCACCAGGGAAGTCCATACAAGTAACATACATATTCTGAGTAGCTACAGAATAAGTAATAATTCTATTTATCTACCTATCTTATGACAAAAGCATAATAACACTTTTACTTTTTCTTTAAAGCAGCTCTGCAGTGTATTAATTTTACCTTCCAGTTGAAAAAGGTCAAGGTTGCTGAGCATTGCTAAAATATACTTTTTAATTTCACCCAAAAAAATGCTTGGAATCATGTCAGGGATATTTTTACTGTCACTTTCTACCTTTGCCAAAATAGGAGGAGGCTTCAGAGAGGTAAACAGGATATAGAGAAACAACAAAATAGCTTTCTATACTGTAAAAAAAAAAAAGTCTCAAATGGATCGATGTGCTACATTAAGCAATTGCCATGTGGCAGTTTCTGCAGGTGGATTATCAAAAGGGCCTAAGAAATGGCTGTGTCTATCTGGCACCCAGGTGTCTGGCGTTACATTTAACAGATCTTTTGTAGAGAGAAGGATTACTCATATTTGTTGGAGAGAGTACAATTCTCTAATCCTCCACGACAGAATCCGTATTGGAGTCAACCAGCAACGCAGTTCTTAGCCACTTTCCTCTAGACTCACGGAAATTTTTCACAATTATTTATTATTTTCAGTGGAATTAGATGCCTACAGGTGGCTCCATCATATACCTCCAGGCAGAGAACCTGCTATAAATTTTTAAGTTACTTTAACTTAGCAGTGTGTTGTCTTAGAGCAACAGTTCGTTCAGTTTGTGAGGAAAGGGAGAGAGAAGCAGAGTCTTCCGTGTTAAGCAATTTACAGTCCTTTCCCCCCTTCGAAGGTGGTAGAGAGAGTTTCCCAGAAGCAGCCCTGCTGGCACTGGCGTGTGCGTGGGCCGTGTCTCCTCTGCGAGTTNAATTCAAGGTAATAAATAGAGTGGCAAAACTGACTCTGAGAAACCACACCTAAAATAATCAGCATTTTGTCCAAGGAAAGATGTCTTATAGATTCACATAATTTGGTCAAGAACAGAAGGCTTTAAAATTTGTAAAAGATAGATTTTAATCCTCAAAGTAGCTAATTAAGCTTCCTCTGTACAACATACAGTTTTAAGTTAACAGTAATTAATATAGCCAGCTTGGAACCTAAGGAAACTAAAGCCAGCAAGTGCTTTTTGGTTTACTCGAGAGGATGCAGTTTGATTGCTGGAGCCAGTAAACAGGTTGGGAATTGTCAACATTGTAATTAGCAGCAAGTTTCTGGATTCTCAGCCTGCCAGACTAGTGGGCTGATGCTTGGAGCAGTTGCCCCAGGGGGGAGAGGGAAAAACAAAGGAAGGGAATCTGAGCAACCTTGCAATGCTCTGCCAGCATATGCCACTGGACCAATGTTTTTCTTGGCAAAGGTCTATTTTAAGACATCTAACTGGTTTCCACAAAATATGAAACTCACCATAGCAACCAAAATGGCAAGGATCTCTAGGAACATTTCCTTGATTGGATATCAGGTCAAAATTGTTTTCAGAGCTACATTGCCTTATGCGCAGCATAGGCTATGCTCTGCAAAACGTGGTTATTAGCAGTATGATTAAAAGGGTTAAAATCTGTTTTGGCAGCAATCCTGTAATACTCTGATGTAAAACAGTCAAAGAATAAAGTTATGCAAACCTTATTAACCCTTCACGTAGTACAAACAGAAGGAAATGTCAACCTTAATACCACCAAGAATTCAATCTTCAGTACGAAAATGATAATTTAAATGTAGTTTTCTTAGTTCATAGCCACAGGGTTGTTGTAGAGAAAGGTTGTCAGAGATTTAAATATCCAAACAGGGTCTGTTTGCAGGGGCTCTGAGAGTAAAAGCTAAATTAATAAAATTTATGGGTAATTGATAACCCAGATGAACAAAGATTAGACTAGCTTTTAGAACCTACTTGATAAAAGTTTGTGTGTGTGTGTGTGTAAAATTTCACTAATCATACAGCAGAATAGGATTTGAAAAGTGAAAGTGAAAGTCACTCAGTCGTGTCCAACTCTTTGTGACACCATGGACTATACAGTCCATGAAATTCTCCAGGCCAGAATACTGGAGTAGGTAGCTGTTCCCTTCTCCAGGGGATCTTCCCAAACCAGGGATCGAATACAGGTCTCCCACATTGGAGGCAGATTCTTTACCAGCTGAGCCACCAGGGAAGTCCATACAAGTAACATACATATTCTGAGTAGCTACAGAATAAGTAATAATTCTATTTATCTACCTATCTTATGACAAAAGCATAATAACACTTTTACTTTTTCTTTAAAGCAGCTCTGCAGTGTATTAATTTTACCTTCCAGTTGAAAAAGGTCAAGGTTGCTGAGCATTGCTAAAATATACTTTTTAATTTCACCCAAAAAAATGCTTGGAATCATGTCAGGGATATTTTTACTGTCACTTTCTACCTTTGCCAAAATAGGAGGAGGCTTCAGAGAGGTAAACAGGATATAGAGAAACAACAAAATAGCTTTCTATACTGTAAAAAAAAAAAAGTCTCAAATGGATCGATGTGCTACATTAAGCAATTGCCATGTGGCAGTTTCTGCAGGTGGATTATCAAAAGGGCCTAAGAAATGGCTGTGTCTATCTGGCACCCAGGTGTCTGGCGTTACATTTAACAGATCTTTTGTAGAGAGAAGGATTACTCATATTTGTTGGAGAGAGTACAATTCTCTAATCCTCCACGACAGAATCCGTATTGGAGTCAACCAGCAACGCAGTTCTTAGCCACTTTCCTCTAGACTCACGGAAATTTTTCACAATCATTTATTATTTTCAGTGGAATTAGATGCCTACAGGTGGCTCCATCATATACCTCCAGGCAGAGAACCTGCTATAAATTTTTAAGTTACTTTAACTTAGCAGTGTGTTGTCTTAGAGCAACAGTTCGTTCAGTTTGTGAGGAAAGGGAGAGAGAAGCAGAGTCTTCCGTGTTAAGCAATTTACAGTCCTTTCCCCCCTTCGAAGGTGGTAGAGAGAGTTTCCCAGAAGCAGCCCTGCTGGCACTGGCGTGTGCGTGGGCCGTGTCTCCTCTGCGAGTCGGGGGAGTGTCGCAGCCAGCAGGCCTCAGTACTGTGTCCGGGGACTGGTGTGTGGAGTGTCAGTTTTAAAAAATAGAAGCAGAGCAGTAGGACTTTTCCTTTTATTTTGCTTTCTTCTTTCTTCCTTTAAAGAGAGAAAAAGCCTTGAAATGACCTCTCTTATGAAAGTGTTTTGTCTTCAGTGGTTTCTCATAATGTGTTAGAAAAAATTAGCTCAACCTTATTCAGGCATTTGGGTTTATCAGATGTTATTGCAATTTCTCCCCTACCACCCATCCTGTACGCTATAATAGCTTTTCCTGGGCTTTTTGGCTACTAGTCAGTGAGTGGAGGACAGAACTGCTTCATAACTCTTTAGTCTTTGGGTTTCATGCTCATCTCTTCTTCACCATGATGTAATTGTCATTCGGTGTATTCAGTTAAATCCCCTTGCATATGTCGGGGTACAAGTCTCAGAACTGATGAAAAAACAAAGATAATATCTGTGTTACAATAATTACACTTTAAAAGCAAAAATTATATTAACATTTCAGGGGATATATACAGGTCTCTTTAAGCCTCAGAAGTCCTAGTTCTAGGTTATAAAACTCTTTTTCACAGCCACAAAATCTGGTTTCCACCATTCTAGTCTCATTAAACCTGTAGCTTATACCACTAGCGGGCTTCCCAGGTGGCACAATGGTAAAGAATCCACTTGCCAGTGCAGGAGACGTAAGGGTTTCATCCCTGACTAAGAAGTTCCTGAGGAGTAGGAAATGGCAGCCTGCTCCAGTATTCTTGCCTGGAAAATCACATGGACAGAGGAGCCTGGCAGTCCAGAAGGCTGCAAAGAGTCAGACACAACTGAGCACATGCACACAGGTACTACAAGTAACAATGATAATATGTTTATTTTAGATCTATTTATTTTGCTTGTCCAGGGTCATAGATGCAGTGTTAAAATAAGAACTTTTTAAATGTAGAAACAGGTTTTATTGCAATGCTGATAGCGTAGACATGGGCAAAATTAGTAACTGAAAGCTAATTTGACATTTATTAAGTCATCTGCCTTAATGCAAGGATATTTAAACCATCCCATGATTCATTTTACAACTTCTGACAAACACACTGAGATGAAACAGCTTGTATAGTCAAAAGAGTAGGATGCCTGTCCAAATAAATTGGTAAATAATCTATCATGTATGTACTTTTCATGAGGAATGTATTCAGGTCTATCAGCATTTATTAAGCATCTACTATTACCTGGCATTTTTCTAAATGTTGAAGTTATGTTGTCCTTAAATCAATCATTCCTTATGGAACGTCTCACAGTTCAGGGTCTTAAGGTCTCTGTGGGGATTCAAAAGAAAGTAAAGTAATATCTTACTTTCAAGAAGTTAAAAGATTGTGGTTGATATAATGAATATTACATCGTGCACAGGTGAATGTTGCACTGTCGTTACCATTGTATCTATTCACCAGAAGACACTTACCCATCACAGATATTAATATAATAATCATCATCATCCTTTCTAAAAGGATTTTATTCCTTTAGCTTATAGACTACTTTTTAGAACCAAAGAGACCAAGGAAGCACCTGATAAGAAAAAAATTAAGTACATATTTTTTAACCTCAAAGCAATAGTTACTTTATTACCATTTCTAAGTTATGCTAATACCATTTATAACTACATAATTATATTGTCCTAGGAAAAATTGTTAGTGTATCTATGGTTATCAGAAAATTTATTTTAGTAACTATTAAAATAATATTGAATACAAGCAATTCTCAAATCCATTAATTATCTTAAGCTTCACAGTCAATAAATGTCTTTTGACACTGTGATGATAGGCTTTCTCAAAGAAGGTGCTAAAAGTATTCTGCTGCATTCAGATCAGTGGTTCTCAAAATGTGGTCTCTTGGTAGGTAATCTCAGCATCACTTGGGAACTTGTTAGAAGCACAGATTCCCAGATGGCATCACAGGCCCAATGGATCCAAAAATCTGGAGGTGAGGGCGTGCTAGTCTCTGTTTCAACAAGCATGATTCTGATGCCTGCTAGAGCTTGAGAACTACTGCTTCCTATTCCTTAAAAATAATTCACAATTAAAGTCAGGTTCTATGCAACACTGACTCAAATAATTTAGGCTGTGTTATAGATTTATAGTAATGCTTTAATATTAATTACTGATTATAGCAGATATTTAAATTCAAAATGCAGACTTCACCCCACTGGAAAATTCTGTAGCATTGGGGAAATATTTTAGGTTCCCAAATATTCCACTTTATTTGGAGATCCATTTATATAGAGCATACATAGTACTCTTATTAGTACTATATAATTCTCTTAATAGTACTCTTATTGCTAATAGATTTATAATTATGATAATACATATTGAATTGAGATTCCCCAAAATTTAAACCTTTCTTTGATATAAGTTATTAGTATTGTGGTAATTCCAGTAGCTGCCTAAATTTTCCGCTGGTATTAAATTGTATCCCAGTCCAGAAGCAAGGAGAATCAGCTTCATTTTGTAAAAGACATAAAGCACTAAATAAAAACTTTAAATGCTGTTTGTGTGTGTTATTGTCCCATGGATCGTTGCTAACATTTTCTCATTCACCAGTGACACAAAGAATTTTTAAATTTTCATGTAAGTGAATTGCCTGATCAAATTCTTTGAGCATTCAAAAAATGTTCCAGTAAGTAATAAAACAGTATAAAATAATTTCCTAAGTATATTTATTATAACTGCATTTGTTTACAAATTTACTTAGAATATAGATTATTATATAATAGTAAAAATAATGTTACTGATTAAACAATTAGATTTTATCAGTTCTCATTATGCCAGTTGGAGGCTCATAAAACTACAATATGTTTTTAGCTTGTCAGACCACAGCTTTTTATTCAAGCTTTCATGGAAATACTAGAAATTTAAAGGCTAAAATAATTCTGCTCTATTATTAAAGTGCAAGGAATTTTTCCCGTTTATACCTTAAATTCAAATTAAAAGGACAACGATTAAACTGTATCACTCTGGATTGTAAGACCTGGAATAGTTCTCTGATACATAAAAGTCAGCTTTTGCATTTAACACAAAAAATAATTTCAAACCACCTTTGGGCTAATAATAACTGATTGGCAATAAAACTTGAATTTGTCTCAGTTTAACATCTTCCTTCTATTAATAAGACTCTCTACCGGCTTATGACAAAGTGTAAACTTAGTCATATACATTATAGGATACCAGAATATATGATGAAGAATTGATGATATTTCTTAGTAAAAATACAACCATTACTAATATATAAAGAGAGAAGGTGATAGTTCAAATATCAAAAAAAATCACCTAGTGGAGAATATGTATGATATAGTATTTTACTTTATAATTTTAATGCAATAATGTGTTCTGTAGTATCCTGTTTTCTCAAAATAATTTCTACAGTTGTTCCATTACTTGATAAAATAATGTCTCTAAAAGTACATTCTGACTATAAGCAAAAGACTATAAATTCATTTCAGAACATGATCTTATTTCTTTTTCACAGTAGAGATGAGCAACCTTGTCCAGACTTACACACTGGAGTTAAGAGAATCTTAGTGGTGGAACAATTTATGCACACCCAGTATAAATAGAATGATTGACGAGATATGTTAGAAATCCAAGTTATTCTTATGGAGGAAAAAAATCCATTATTTTGACAGTTAACATTTTAAGATAAAGCACTTCAGACTAACAAGAAAGGAAAATGAAATCATTTTAGTGAGTCTGAAGTTTGATGGATTTAGTTATTAAATTAAATAGGCACTAATTTAAAGGTTAGTACTTTAGTCCCCAAAGAAGTTTTACTGTAAAAAGGATGCAGAATAAGTACCAAGTAGCCTACATGTAGGCAGAAATGATACTGACAATACAGAAATGTCAAAACCAGTTTATTTTTCTCTTGTATTTTTATTAAATGTTTCAGCTTATTGTTGGTTCTAGTTCTTAAGTTATGGGGTATATTCATAGGTATTCGGTTATTACATTGTTGATGTTTCACTCATTCATTTTTTAGGTAACAAATCTAAACATTTTAAAGGAAAAATCAGTTGAAAATTTTGTTAAAATTATAAAGCCCATTACAATCTTTCTCAAATGAGTATGCAGATTTATTTTTTAGCCTACATCTCATATGATTTATTGTGGGCCTACGCCACTGGTAATCTTACCACTGTGGATTTATTCTTAGTATAAATTAATACATTGATAGCTGGAAACCAGCGGTTTAACATCTCTATTCTAAAATGCTTGAATCCTTCTGCAGAACTGACTTAGTCATATCTCTTGACCATTTCATTGCAAATGAATCTGCTCTCCGATGCTACTTAGAAAGTTTTTCAATATGCTTACAAAAGTAGGTCTCTGCAGAAAAATTTAAACAATTATCTACCTGAAAGTATGTTTAGTTTTTGAACTCTAATTTTTAAATAACGTATGTTTTAAAGTTTGTAGTAAATAAAATTTTACATTTATAAGAAACTAAATATTTAATATGTTACCATTCAAAAGTGAATGATGAATTCCATTAAGAACTGTTACTAGGATTTTTATTTATAACAGGAAACTATTGCAATTAAAATTATGTGGTAACTATACACTTTAAAGTAATTATTAATACTGTCTTAAAACTAATTTTAATTTTTAGACACTGGTTTCTAGAATAAGAGTTCACAGTCTTTCTGACATGAATTATGTTTTTTCTCCTAAAATACTCAAATGTTTATGTAACAAAGATTTTCCTTTAAAGAAGATAATATGATGTTTTTAGCCATACAGGAAAAGATACTAAGGAAATAAAAATGAAAGTACACTTTGGACATGTATTAAGTCCAGGTATTAAAATTAACACATTAAAATAGGAACTATTAGGTATAATATGTGTATTAAATTGAACCATTTCTATTACCCAAGCTTTCTGTTCTTTCTTTTTGATATATATTGATTTTAATGCCATGACTGGATCACTCACAAGAAGCCAACCAGATCACAATTTTAGCTTTTCCCTCAAATTACTTGAAGATAGAGTCCAAGAATGACTTACTGCAACATGGTCTATTTTCTTGGATCAAAATGAATTGTTGTGCATTATAAATCATACTCGATGATGTTTTTGTAATGATTCATGAAACTACAAGGCTGACATTTTAGTGCAAAGATTGCCACAGAATGCTAATAAAGCAGGAAAACTGATTGCAAAGTACTTCTAGATGATGATAAAGCAAAGTATTCAAATAATTAAAATTCTTTTCTATCATTATATGCTTCTTAAAAACCTATAAATACAAGCCAAAATATTTTGGTGGCTAAATTAATAAGAATTATTGCTAATCAAAGCTAAGCCATTATAAAAGACCATCACATGATAAAATTGCTTTTACATCTCTTTGAAAAACAAAACCACTTACAAAATGCCCAGTCTTTAATATGATTCAGTATCTTAGTCTAATGTAGGAACAATTGTAATATATAAAGTTATCATTTATATCCTCTTAAAATTATGCTTTATTTTTCTTAAAAAATCTTTATATCAAATATGAAATTATGTTCTGATTTATTAATTTTTATCCTAATTAATCTTGGTTTCTTAGTCTTTAGAAAGGAGTCCTATATATCTCACAGATATGTCGTATTCACTAGTTAAATTTATGTAGATACATTTAAAAATGTAAAATAATATTTTAATAATCCTCACTTGTTAGTCATATTCATTTATTTGAAAAAATTAGGCTCTTGTGTTGAGGAAGATACTACTTATTTTCAATCAAAAGATAAAAATCAAATTTGACTTAAAAGATTCTGAAATGATTTCCCAAAATGATATTTGGAGAACAGTGACTGCTGTTTTCATCTTCCTGCCTTTAACTTTGCATGTTGTTTATCAGCAGAAAGGACACTTACGGTAAAACTACATTTACAAAAAATGTTTTTAAAAGAATTAGCTTCATGCAATTTCTCTCCACTTTTTAGTAGGATGGATACTTACATGGGTTTGGTGTTTTACATTCAGGAAAGGCATTTCCTTTATTTTATTTTCATTTTGCAGTATACATTATTTCCTTCCTGTAGTAGATCCTTATGGCTACAGAAATTAATTATTTTGAAAAAAAAAACACGTTAAATTCTAATGTTTTAAGTTCCTTTAGTAGTATATTTTTAATAACTATGAATAATTAAATATTATACATACATATCTATATATTTGATTTACATTAATTTTTGAAGATTACTGTGTTTCCAATTTGTCTTTACTGCTTTATTTTATTTTCCCCTAAGATATCTAATTTTAACCAGAAAAGTGATTNTGTTTTAAGTTCCTTTAGTAGTATATTTTTAATAACTATGAATAATTAAATATTATACATACATATCTATATATTTGATTTACATTAATTTTTGAAGATTACTGTGTTTCCAATTTGTCTTTACTGTATTATTTTATTTTCCCCTAAGATATCTAATTTTAACCAGAAAAGTGATTTGTCATTGTGAATTTCTTGGTATAGCAAAATTAAAATTTAAACTACAAATAGAGGTAGATGGAAGTACATCTACTTCATGTTTAATGTGGTCTTAATTTCTGTGAATTTCATGCTCTCTTATCCCCTTCATCTCTTTCTTCAAGTGACCACTTTGTCACATGCTTTAACTGAAGGAGAACGAAAAACTCTAATAAAAGGCCCACCATCAGCATAAAGTGAGGCATTTTGAGCTCTGTGGTGCAAAGTGAAAGTATAATATTCACTGCAAAGAAGACTTAGAGTTCTATTATCCTGTCATTTATACTTAAAGGCACTTTGATTTCTAGAGTACGTTAAACAAAGGAAGTTTGGAATGGATGTCTCTTTTAAAATTTTGTAGAATTGGAATCCTGAGGCTTGAAGACCACTGAATACTTTCAGCCATGCTCCAAACAACATGGACAAGATGTTCCAGACAAGATGTAACAAGCTAAGTGTCAAAATATGTGAGGATAAAGCAGGGAGCTGATTTTGTGATTTCACTTATATCACAGCCACTGAGGGAATGGGTTAGTATGCTGTAACTTACTCCCCAGTTCTGGAGAACTGTGCAGTTCTGCTTCTGGCCTTGAAATTGAGATTTCCTGCTGAAGTGAAAACTAGGTTTATGTTGTCCTGAAGGGTCAGGAACAAACTAGGTTGTAATTATGGAAGCAGCATCTCTGGGCTCAGTCCTAAATCCTCTGATAATCTTGGTCATTGATTTGATTGATAAGGGGAACCTCACAGGGTGGAACATCTTCCCTCAAGCCTCAGTCCTGTTGGATTCTGGGTACATGTACAGGATGAAAGACTCTATCATCTTTGAATTAATGATAGAATAGTTTTCACTGTTTAGAGCTGAAAGAGACTTAAATGGTCATTTTGTACAATCACTCATTTTAAAGATGAGAAAATGAGCTTTAGAGAAATTACAACTTCCCATTTTAATACTGTTTTCTCCAAGAAAAGTCCTGCTGATAGTAACAACTCCAAAGTCATGGATCAAGTCTAATCAACACATATGTGGTTTAACCTGGGCTCTGATCCCTGGTGGCTCAGATGGTAAAGAGTCTGCCCGCAATGCTGGAGACTTACCTCTGATCTCTGGGTTGGGAATACCCCCTGGAGAAGAGAAATGGCTACCCACTCCAGTATTTTTGGAGAATTCCGTGGACAGGGAAGCCTGGCATGTACAGTCCGTGGGGTCAAACCTGCCTATACATATATATATATATATAGTATCAGGAATTTAATCAGAATCCTGAAATGGAACCAATTGACTCACAGTGAAATAAATACAAAGTAAAGCAATGATTTCGGCTGGAGCTGTCTGGTTCAGTGGTCTGACAGAATGTCACAAACAAGCTGCTGCTGCTGCTAAGTCGCTTTAGTCGCGTCCGACTCTGTGCGACCCCATAGACGGTAGCCCACCAGGCCGCCCCATCCCTCGGATTCTCTAGCTAAGACAGTGAAAACAATGGTTTTCTGGTTGTGACCACTGGCTGTTACTCCTAACATAGCAGAATCGTCTTGGGGGAATGGAAGAAGTGAGCGCCACTTCTTACCACGTGCTCCCTCATACTGCCAGTCTCCCTCTGCCCCTGTGCTGGATGTAGCAGAGACCATCTGCCAATCAGACCAGGGTGGGTAGGCCAACAGGGAGGGACCAATCGCTATGTTCAGCTACAGCCGGATTCACCCCCACAGCAGTTCTTGTGGCTCTAGCCTGGACTCCCGGACGGGAATCTGGCAGTGGCAGCTGGAGAGGGTAATAGGACCTTCTGCTGAATGAAGTTGGGTGGATGAATGGGTGAGCTGCAGGGGTCACTTGCAAAGGAACCACGAGTGACAAGGAAACAACTCAATTCAGGCATATGCTTCTAATACCTGACTCCCACATTTGCCTGTGGCATGAGGGATGCCATTTCCCATGGGAGAGAACAGGGCGGGAGGCCTTATTCTTAATACTGAGCCTTTCTAGGAGCCAGGGCTTCCAAGCACAGGCTCCTGGCCCCTTCTCTCAGCCACTCTTTCTACTCTGCACTCTCGCTCCTCCTGCTTCTTCTTTTTCTTCTTTGCTGCCTTGCTGTCCTTTGACATGTGCCTTGCCCTCTCGCCTGTATCGTTCTCAGAGTCTCAGCTGTCAGGATCAGATGACTTCCTGTCTCTATGTTTCTTTTACTTCTTTCCTTTTCTAGCAGAATTCCTTGTGGGGTCAGGCTTTTCAAACTCTGCTGATTTTGCCTCTTCCTCCTCCCCTTCCTCATTGGGTATCAGAGAATACTCGGTCCCACCTGGTTGCATGAAACAATCCTTTGCAAAGTGGCCTTTCCAGCCACACTTCTTGCAGGTAGTGTTCAGGACAGACTCGAGGGTGATCTGTCCAGTGTAATCCTGGAGGGACAGCCTCTGCCTCTCTCCTTGCTCAGTGATAACCTTGTTGGGATCAAGGTCCTTCCCAGTCCCTTGGTTGACAACCTTCAGGGAGAGGGATACTTTAATCCTATCATTTTCCATCTTTTGGCCAATAAGCTTCACCCACACTTTGGCTCCAAAATCGACTATCTCAGAGGGCTTATCCACGTGACAGGGTAAGTCTAGTTTGATGGACTAGACCTTGATTCCAACAGCCTGGGATTTTGATAAAGGCTCCATAGTCTGTGACCATAGCAGCCTCTCCTTGGAAAATAGTGTAGAGAGCAGGCAAGTTCTCCACGGTTTTGGGTGTTCCTGAATTCATCCTTAATGTTGTATCATTCCTCCATTTCTCCCCTGATAAAGCTTATTGAAATGTTTAAGTGTCAGCCTCTGGTTTCACCTCTGAGCATTGCGCAAAACACCAAAACCCAATCAAACCTGCCAATATTTCTATGATCATCTCTATTATTGTTACAAAAAACTGCTTCCTCACATAGTTTATCCTAATTGTTCCATTCTTTACTCAATCACTGAATACTTTTCTGAAACTTATTTAGTTTATAAGCTATTTCTATGCCTTTATTTGAAGTGAAAATACTGTTTCAAACCTATCATGACAAATGAACATGGGATTCTTTTCTCTTTATGAAACATAGAGACTAGAAAGACAATCGATGTTTGGTTATTGCTCTCAATATTTACATTAACATTAAAAATACCTGATTTTCACATTCAGCACATCTTCTCATTGGCATTCCCATGATGGAACATCCCCTCCTTTTCTGTGTAAATCTGATTAAGGGGCTGTTCCTGCTGTCAAAACTTCCATTCCATTTCAACAACAATCCTATTTACACAAGGACCTCAAGGTTGAACATTGAAAGTACCTAACCATTACTGAATATTGAATCATTTCTCTCCACATAAAATTGCAAATATGGTCTGAGAGCCAATTTCCCGATTACCTTGGTTGAGTAGGACTAATTACTTCTAAACTGGGTGCAGCCACAGTCTGCCAAAGCAATGCTGGATTCTTCCAATGACAGGAGAGTTCTGCCCACCCAGTGATTGTCTCATACTGAATGCCCTAAGATTACTCATGCTTATAGTCATGCTTCACTTTTAAAATAATGCTAATTGCAAATAATCATAATAGTACAATTTACTTGAATGCCTACCACATGGCAGGCATCATATAAAGTATCTATTATCTCATTTCATTTACTGCTGAAAATGTGGCAGGTATCATTATTGACACTTTATAAACAGGAAAGTTGAGTTTCATAGGGATTGTCACATACCCAAAGCCACAGAGCTAATAAGTTCAAGAGCCCAAGGCTATTTTATATTGATGCTTCACTACCATTTCCATGTTTTCTTAAAACAACCAGTGAAGATAAATGATGCCTGAGAAGAGCATCAATTTGGAAATTAGTAGAACTGAGCTCTGTTCCTGCTTCAGCCACTAGCTGAAAGGTGACCTTAAACCAGCACTTTCTCATTTCCTTCATTTGTAGAATTAAGTGTTAGAACTAGCTTTAGCCTTCTGTGATTTTAAGTAATCTCAGAGAAATTTTATTTATTTTTTGTTTGTTTGAGAAAGAAAATTGGGAAAAAAATCATTCACAATAGTAATGCCATTGAACAATATTTCTCTGGTAATTCCAGTTTCTCATCTGACTTCATGGCTTCAATCACAGAACAATCCTTTTCATAGAAAAAGTCCATGTTCTGACCAGATCAGTGAACCACAGAGGAAAACATGGAATCAACTTATCATGGGTTAGACTCTTACAAAGTTTGAATTTAGCTTCATGCACTTATTATGCAGCATATATAAAAAATTGAATGGATGATATGAAGCAAGGTGGGAATTTAACACAAGCATAAAGGATATTTACAGTATGTGTGATGAAGCATAAAAATACATTTATCTCCCTCCAAAAGCAAAATGTTGGATATATTCATGTGAAACACCTTAGGCTATATCAAGAATACTATACTTAAATACATTTGCATACTATTTAAGTACATATATTGACTTAATCATAGTACCTCTAGGGATTCATGATAAGCTACAGAAATTGTTTTTCAAAGATAAGTGAATAAAAATTAACTATAGCACATCAGCAATTTCAGACACATATACATACCACTTTGAAAATCTGTGCTCTTGAAATGTTAACAGTTCCTTATGTATTTCTCACAATGATGCATCCATATCACACACACAATTACCTAAACATATTGTATTTTTCTAAGAACATCAAACATCATTATGTCCCATGTCAATTTTGTAATATTTTGAAAGAACAAAATATGGTATAGTTAGCTGACATATTTTCCTTCATTGAAATATTCTTTTGTATGTAAACTCTTTACAGATTTTTCTCACCATTTTATGCTTTTCTGAAGTTGATAAAAATGTAAATGATGGCAAAGTGAAAAGAATTATCATTTCTTTCAGCAGTTATTACTCTGTGCCCTCATATTGGTACTGTGTAAATATAGACAGAATGCCACAATTTTGTATTACAAATAACAATAAATAATTGTTACAAGAATTTGGAACAAATAATTGTTTGTAACAAATAATTGTTACAAGAATTTTTAAGCAACTAGAACAACTTCTTGGAATATATGATTTTCACACACACACAAATATATCACTTTAGGCTATTTTGAGTTAGTAGACATTTTGACCAAACAAAAAGTGTGGTTAATTTGGTTTTACTCATTTATTTATTTAACATGTATTTATTTGAACTCCTACTATGTGTGAGGCACTCGTGGTAGGAGGCTTTTTGCTAAAAACACAAAGTTGATGCTTACCCAAATCTCCCAATACAAGAGAGACCAATAAACAATTAAACCAAGAGTTCAGTTCAGTCTCTCAGTCATGTCTGACTTTTTGCAATGCCATCAACTGCAGCGTGCCAGGCCTCCTTGTCCATCACCAATTCCTGGAGTTTACCCAAACTCATGTCCATTGAGTCAGTGATGACATCCAACCATCTCATCCTCTGTCATCCCCTTCTCTTGCCCTTAATCTTTCCCAGCATCAGGGTCTTTTCCAATGAGTCAGCTCTTCGCATCAGGTGGCCAAAGTATTGGAGTTTCAGTTTCAGCATCAATCTTTCCAATGAACACCCAGGATTGATCTGTAGGATGGACTGGTTAGACCTCCTTGCAGTAAGGGACTCTCAAGAATCTTCTCCAACACCACAGTTCAAAAGCATTAATTCTTTGGTGCTCAGCTTTCTTTATAGTCCAACTCTCACACCCATACATGACTACTGGAAAAACCATAGCCTTGACTAGACGGACCTTTGTTGACAAAGTAATGCCTCTGCTTTTTAATATGCTGTCTAGGTTGGTCATAACTTTCCTTCCAAGGAGTAAGCATCTTTTAATTTCATGGCTGCAATCACCATCTGCAG
>SJYX01003693.1:279293-298169 GCA_006410675.1 Oreotragus oreotragus | reverse complement strand
CCCCATACACCAGCCCCAAGCATCCTGCATCCTGCATTGAACATAGACTGGCAATTCATTTCTTACATGATAGTATACATATTTCAATGCTATTCTCCCAAATCATCCCACTCTCTCCCCCTCCCTCTCCCTCTCCCTCAGAGTCCAAAAGTCCACTTTACACATCTGCGTCTCTCTTGCTGTCCTGCATTCAGGGTCCTCATTACCATCTTTCTAAATTCCATATATATGTGTTAGTATACTGTATTGGTGTTTTTCTTTCTGGCTTACTTCACTCTGTATAGTTGGTTCCAGTTTCATCCATCTTATTAGAACTGATTCAAATGTATTCTTTTTAATGGCTGAATAATACTCCATTGTGTATATGTACCACAGCTTTCTTATCCATTCCATAATAGCCAGGACATGGAAACTTTATTTACTTTAAACATTCATTTTTAAATGGACATTTAGGTTGTTTACACATGTTGCTAGTAATTGTTTGAGACAAGATTCTGATTTCAGTTCTGCTGGATAAATAACCAGGAGTAGAACTGCTGGATCATGTTATAGTTCTATTTTTAATTTTTGAGGAACTGCCTACAGTTTTCCATAGCCGCTGTACCTTTTTACATTCCCACCAACAGTGTATAAGGGTTTCAATGTCTCCACAATCTTCAGCAACATTGTCTTTTTTAAAATAATAACCATTCTAACAGATGTTAGGTGATATCTCATCATGGTTTTGTTCTTCATTTTCTAGATGATTACGTGTGTTGATTATATTTTAATATACCTGTTGGCCATTTGTGTATCTTCATTGGAAAAATGTCTATTCACGTCATTAACCCCTTTTAACAAAATTTCATTATTAGACTTTTTTTGCTATGGAGTTATAGGAATATCTTATGTATCTTGGAAATTAACTCCTTATCAGATACGTATTTTGTAAATATTTACTCCCATTCCATAGTTGCTTGTTAATTCTGTTATTGTTGTTCCATAAAGACACACACACAAAAACCTGTTAAACCAAGAGCAGCTAGTAAAGTTGTAGGATATAAAATGAACATAAAAACGCAGTTGCATTTCTATACACGAACAATGAACTATCTGAAAAGGAAATTGGGAAAGTAGAAAATACTTAGAAATAAACTTAACTGAGGAGGTTAAAGAAGTACACTAAAAACTACAAAACATTGATCAAAGAAATTAAGGGATGAAGTCACAAACAAACGAGGAAATATTTTAATGGAGTAGAAGATTTAATATTGTTAAAATGTCCATACTACTCAAAGAAATCTACAGATTCCACACAATCACAATCAAAATCCCAATGGCAATTTTTTTTAGAAATAGAAAAAAGCAACTCTAAAATTTACACGGAATCTCAAAGGGTCTACAAGAGCCAAGACAATCTCGAAAAGATTAGCAAAGCTGGAGGCATCACATTTCCTGATTTCAAAGTATGTTATAAAACTACAGTATGGTACTGGCATCAAGACCAGTGTGTCAACCAAAGGAACAGAACGAAGGGCTCAGAATGAACCCACATGGTAGTGTACAGATGAATGTGTGCTCAGCATGGCGGTGAAACGCAGACACCTAATGAGAAGCTGCGGTATAGCACAGGGAGTTCAGCTGGGTACTCTGTAGTGACCTAGAGGAGTGGGAGAGGGCAGGGGATAGCAGGGAGGCTCAAGATGGGGGGATATATGCATACATGCAGCTGATTCGCACTGTTGTACGGCGGAAACGAACACAACACTGTGAAGCAGTTATTGTTGTTTAGTCATTAAGTCATGTCTGACTCTTTTGCCATCCCATGCACTGTAGCCCACCAGGCTCCTCTGCCCATGGGGTTTCCCAGGCAAGAATACTGGAGTGAGTTGCCATTTCTTTCTCCAGTGGATCTTCTCCACCCAGGGATCGAACCTGAGCCTCCTGCATTGGCAGGCAGATTTTTTACCAGTGAGCCACCAGGGAAACCCTAAATTAATTATATACCAGTTAAAAATAAATAAGTAAAAAACACATTAGAGACCCAAAAAGAAAGAAAGAAAGAAATGAATCCACATGTTTATAGTCAACTGATATTCCATAAAGGTACTACGCATGCATACTAGGCATGGGATAGTCTCTTCAATAACGGTGTTAGGAAAACTGAATATCTAAATGCACTGGAATGAAACTGGACCCTTATCTTACAGCATGCCAAAAAAAAAAAAAAAAAGAAATTATCTCAAAATGGGCCTAAAGACTTAAATGTAACACCTGAAACTGTAAAACTTCCTACAAGAAAACAGCAAAATATTCATGACGTTGATCATAGCAATGATTTCTTTGATATGCCACAAAAAGTANCACTGGAATGAAACTGGACCCTTATCTTACAGCATGCCAAAAAAAAAAAAAAAAGAAATTATCTCAAAATGGGCCTAAAGACTTAAATGTAACACCTGAAACTGTAAAACTTCCTACAAGAAAACAGCAAAATATTCATGACGTTGATCATAGCAATGATTTCTTTGATATGCCACAAAAAGTACAGCCAACAAAAATATACAAGTGGAAGTACATCAAACTGTATATGTATATTCTGAACATATATATATATAAACAGATATATTCCTAATTTACATAATACATATATTTTAAAATGTGATTTAACCTGTAGTTATAGAGCATTAATGCTGTGTTTATGCTTAGAGTTTGGAAAGCATGTAAAGTGATATAAAATCAAATTATGTTCTCAAATATTTTAAAAGAACATGACCTCTATTACAAGCATTAGAAAAACAGGTCTTTAAACTTACCCTATAATCAAATAAAATTGCTCCTTTTTTTTTATTAACTTGAAGTAATTAACTTCAAGTGTAAGATGTATGATATGTGATTAATAATTAGCTGGGCCTATTTACAAACACTTGATCACTTTTTCTAGTAATATAATTCAAATATTTTCATACATTCTGTATTCAGCATATGTAGAGCATTTAGGTAATATGAAAATAAAAATTACACAATATAATTATAAAGTTGGAAAGATGCATTTCTTGAGAATTTCAAGCAAAACTGCACCAAAGTAAAAGTTATGAAAGTATTGTTTTATAACAATGAGGTTTATATTTTCATTTCTTAGGGAACTGAGAAATCCTGGAAATAGTGTAGTTTTATGGGAGTACAACTTCTAGGCCAGAAAAATCTTCAGATTATAGTCATGACTCTACTGCAAGAACAATTAATGCGGGGTGAGTGTGTGTGTGTGTGTGTTAGGTGCTCAGTCATGTCCGACTCTATGCAACCCCATGGACTATAGCGTGCCAGACCTTTTCTGTCCATGCAATTCTCCATGGGAGAATACTGGAGTGGGTTGCCATTCCCTTCTCCAGGGGCTCTTCCTGACTCAGGAATCAAGCCCAGGGCTCTTGCACTGCAGGCGGAGTCTTTAAAGTCTGAGCCACCAGTTCAGTTCAGCCGCTCAGTGGTGTCTGACTCTTTGCGACCCCATGGACTGCAGCCTGCCAGGCTACCCTGTCCATCACCAACGCCTGGAGCCTGCTCAAACTCATGTCCATCGAGTCAGTGATGCCATCCAACCATCTAATTCTCTGTCATCCCCTGAACCTCCAGGGAAGTCCAAATTAATGGCATAAGCTCCTTGAAAAGTATGTTGATCTATAGGTGATCTAATATCACTTAGTTTGCGGTTGAAATTTTACTTTAATATGTGAGATTAACTCTTGCTCCTACAAATGTTTGAAGCTTTTGGTTTATTCAGAAAAGTTTTAAGAATCTGATATAGCAGTTTTAGGAACAGGAATGGAGTATATAGAACTTTTTTCTTCTTCCTGATTCATACTTTTAACTTCATGTTCAATGTGGTTTAACATTTTCTGCCCTGAGTCATTTTATGTATGGAAATAGTTACAGAGGCAAAGTTGAATCTCAGTTATACTCATTTGCTTTTAATACTTAATTGTTCAGTCCCATGTCTTGGTACCTACTGTCTCTCTTGCCTAAAATTCCCTTCACCTCCTTTTGAAACTTAAAAGTGAAAGTGTTAGTCACTCAGTCATGTCCAACTCTTCGTGACCCCATGGACTATAACCTGCTAGGCTCCTCTGTCCATGAAATTCTCTGGGCAAGAATACTGCAGTGGGTTGCCATTCCCTTCTCCTTTTATTTATCCTTGAATCTCAGCATCATCACCACTACATTTTTATCAAGCCTTCAAACTGATACAAATGCCCTCCTTTCTCTGCTTTAAGAGTGCTTGCATAAATTTCTGCTGCTGCTGCTGCTAAGTCGCTTCAGTTGTGTCCGACTCTGTGCGACCCCATAGATGGCAGCCCACCAGGCTCTGCTGTCCCTGGGATTTTCCAGGCAGGAACACTGGAGTGGGTTGCCATTTCCTTCTCCAATGCATGAAAGTGAAAAGTGAAAGTGAAGTCAGTGAGTCGTGTCCGACTGTTAGTGACCCCATGGACTGCAGCCCACCAGGCTCCTCCGTCCATGGGATTTTCCAGGCAAGATACTGGAGTGGGGTGCCATCATAGTTCTTTTTCAAATACTGGCATTTTCTGTTCCTGTGTGTTTCTTCCCCACTTGATTATTAGTTGTTCAAAAGCAGGAGATTTTTCCAAGTAATTTTGCTTGTTCCGGGCACCTAGTACTGTGCTCAGATGTCACAGCCTTCAATGAAAAAAGATAATGTTTGGTCACAAAGTTATTTTATACAATCTTTTTTTCCTTTCCTTAAGGAAAACCTTGATTTAAGTCATATCTTCAGGTAAAAATGAATAAATAGGCCTGCTTTTTGGATATGTTGTCATTATAAAAAATTCCTAATTGTAAAAATCAGCATTTTTCTGGGAATCATCTTTGTAAAAATTCTGAAAGGAAGTTAGACACAATTAAGTAATTCTTTGTGAATGAAACAGTATGTTAAAGACCATTTTGTGTCAGGAGACAGAAATCACACTAAATAGAATAAATATAAAATATTTAAGTGAGACTCAAAAGAAGAGAGATATTCCAGATTGAATTCTTGCTTCATCAGAATTTAATAATTAGAATACTTATCAAACTAAAAAAAATTGTCCACATCTGGTATCTATATTATTTAATAGTATACTAAGAAAACATGTAAGACCATGAAGACCATTAAAAGATAAATTACTGGCATACAGTTATAATTATATTTTTGAATGCATAGACACATAAATCACATATATGGTTGAGTTTTCTAATTTATGAATCTCTCAAGATGATATTTTATTTGCAGTTTTTAAGTTTAGAACATTATCGCATTATCCTAAGTGTTTTATTTCCTTTTGGATGTGAAGCACATCTGGTTGAATCATTTTGACAAAGTACTGCCTGGTAGGCTCAGAATCAAACCCAATCATATGGTCATTGAACAAATGGCTACTGTATTTCTTGGATTTGATGCAAGTTTATTCTCCCGTGTAGTTGCTCTTTTCTCATTTGGCAGTGTACTGTCAGCTCCCAATTAACTGCACATTGATGCTCTGTGTGTACTGAATACTGCTGCCTCTCAGCTTTTTCTTCCTTCCAGAACAGTATCACCTTACCTCATCATCCCATTCTTCCAGATGGGCTTTTTTTCTCCATCTGGTTCTCCTAACTTTATCAGGAATTAAGTGAATGTTTACTCTCCTAGGCCCTTTGATGTGCACTAGGGACACCCACTAATTGAAAAAAAAAAAAACAACACCACGATCTGACCCCCTAATAAGTTAAAGTCCTAGTGATGGAGATACCAGCATAGATATAAGCACATAAATGGACAATCTCATTACAATGGGAAATGTCATGAGAAATCTGTATAGGGTGCTGGGTAGGCACAAGAAAAGATACTCATTCTCCTTCGCAATGTTTCATGGAGAAATCATCACCTGGCTGAATCTGGAGCAAATATAGCACTTAAGTATAGAGATCATTTAAGGGCAAATAAAAGGCATAGGCAAAGACACAGCAGAATGAAAAAAAAAAGTGAATAATCAGAAGACCATACGACCAGATGGAGAAGGAAATAGCAACATACTCCAGTATTCCTGCCTGGAAAATCCTTTGGGCAGAGGAGCCTGCTGGCTACGTTCCATGGGGTCGCAAAGAGTCAGACAAGACTGAGCCACTCACACTTTCACACGTTCACTATACGACCAGAAACAGAAATAGAAATCCAGAAGGAGAGGAATATCTTTGGGAGGAAACTTGTTTGTAACAATGCTTTATTTTAATTTGTTAATCCCATAATCTGCATAAATAGGCAGGCAGGGAGTATTTGTTTGTTTGACTGAATGAAGATTCAACTGACCTTTTAGCAAACTCAAATGTGTACATTGTTGAAACTAAGAGAACTGGTATTAAAGGGTATACCAAAATGGTGGTAGACTCCTGATATTTTTGATTTTTGAAATCTGAGGTTTCCAAATTTACAAACAGGGATACTGCTTTCAGTTTTGGATTATTTTATTTCAGAAATCCTTTCGCCAGAAGTTAATCACTTTTGTTTTTGACTAACTCCTCTTCTCTTTTGAAGACCCGTTTCTTTCCACAAATAAATAGTTGTGTGTTTTTTTAACCATCCTAAGTGAGATGCTCTGTGTGCAGAGATTGAGGACAACAGACAGCACTGATGGCCAGTGCTGAACGAGGTTCATACTAGATAAGTGATTTTCTTCAAACTACTAGAACTGAAAAGAAAATCATTCAAATTTTCAGATTTGGAAAAATGATCAGTTTTTAAATGTCAAACTTTTGGTGCAGTTTGTGAAAATTCAGATTTTAAATGGTGAATCAATAAATGACTAGACTCATAATAATGACAGTGTTCACATTTTCAGTCTTCCTAAGTATTGGTTCTCCTGTTACCTATTTATCAGAATTATTTAATCTCTCAGTCTTAAAGACTGCTGAGCCAGAAAGAAACGTTCTCAATCAGTCACCCTATTTTTTGAGCTACTCTTGTTCATACTTCCATTAAACTAAATATCTTAAATTAACTTAATTGCAATACCTAAAGGTAAGTTTGCAGTATGTGAAGGTGCTCTGGGGAAAAAAAAATGAAGTGCTCTAAAATCACCAAGGCTGCTGAAAGATGAGTGACACATCAAAGAAATTTGAGCTGGCTTTTCATATAATTTAAGGGACTCACGGTCCTTCTAAATCAAGTCAGTCCTGTAATAATACATCCTCTGGTCTAAGATTCAACAAAGCACTAGGAAAAGTGTTAGGTTTATTGGCTAACACAAACGATTAAACCATAATATAGTTAATTTTTTTTCTCATGTTGAAACTTCCTTCAAGGTCCTATAGGACTATAAGGATTTAGAATAACTGGAATACCATAACTTACTAAACCACTTTAATAATACTAGCATCATCATCACCAGATTGAAAAGACTAGAAAAACAAAGAATTGTAAAATATGATGAACTACGTTTGTTCATTTACGTTTTGCTTGTTTATATTGTTGTTTATAATTACAAGATGATATACAAATTTAATAATACCAAAATAATGAAAATAAAAAGAAAATTAATCTTCATTCCAACTCCCTCCTGCCTTCTTTCTTATAATCAAGATTAAAATTGCATTTAATTGTGGATGCCTTATTCACTGAAATACTATAGGGCTTCAGGATTTGGTTTCATACTCAGTATAGGGTACTTGAATCCCATGCTGCTTAGTTACTACCTGCAGAAGTAATTTTCCTTTGACCAACAGGCTAGAATTCAAGTCTTTTGCTTCTCTATGGTCAAAAGTATTTGCGTCCAGACACTTAAACATGTATTTTTCTATTTATATAATTTTTGGAGTCACAGAAGCCTCAGTGGTTATCTAAAAGTGTTTTTCTCTAACAGACACTTTAGAAGGGGTGATTTCATTTTGCATTGCAACAGATGATGCATTATTAAAAGTAACAGTTTCCTATACACTTTAAAAATCTTCACGCCAGTCTTCTGAGGTTACAACTACCAACAGGGGACAGGCAGGTATGGTAAATGGGTGAGATGGGTCTGCTGGGGGCTATGCTAAACTGCATAGTAGAAGTCCTATGTAGAGGGAATAGCTGCTGTTCAGGTCTAGCCAATTGTTCCCACATGAGGATATGGGCCCAGTGTTGTCAGAGCCTCGAAATTTCAAGAGAAGCTGTAAACCCAGAGAGTCATGTAAAAAATAAATAGCCTGGTGTTTAAATGCTGTCTTAAATTTTTAAAAAATATCATGCAGAGCAAACAACATTATTTATGGGTCAAATTCAGTCCATGAGCAGAAAATTTGCAATCTCTGCTATTCATAGAGAAGCACATTTTCCATTTTATCCACTGACTAATTTATAATTCACATGTTTGAGCATCGATCCAAGTATGTCTAGGAGTGATCTCAGTAATCTGGATCTACGCATTTCCATTCATGTCACCCATTTGCCCATGCTATTCAGTTTACACGATAAAAAGTAATTTGCTATATTCACCTTGGTTGTGGAGATATGTTTTACTTTTCTTTTAAATCCTAAGCTTACTTAACTATTCAGATAAAAGCTTGATTGATCTAATGCTTTAAGAAACTCATGATGGGATGCTAGGATAAGTTTTGTATGGTTCATAACAAGCTCACCCTCCAACACGAAGAGAAGTAAATATTTTCTAAGGAACATGTCACTACCTTAACCCAGTGATTTTATTAACGTTATTTTATTTTTAATTGGAGGATAATTACTATCCAGTATTGTGATGGTTTCTGCCATACTTCAGCATGGATCAGCCAAAGGCATACATATGCCCCTTCCTCTTAAACCTCCCTCCCACTCTCCTCCCCATGTCACCCCTCTAGGTTGTCACAGAGCATCACCTTTGGGTTCCCTGCATCATACAGCAAATTCCCACTGGTTATCTATTTTACATATGGTAATGCATGTTTCAATACTACTCTCTCAAATTGTCCCACTCTCTCCCTCCCCCACTGTGACCAAAAGTCTGTTCCTTACATCTGCATCTCCGTTACTGTCCTGAAAAAAAGGACCATTAGCACCAGCTTTCTAGATTTCATATATATGTATTAATATACGGTTTTTGTCTTTCTGACTTATTTCACTCCATAGAACAGGCTCTAGGTTCATCTACCTCATAAGAACCGACTCAAATGCATTCCTTTTTATAACTGAGTAATATTCCATTGTGTATATGTACCACAACTTCTTTTTCCATTCATTTGTAGATGGACATCTAAGTTACTTTCATGTCCTAACTATTTTAAATAATGCTCCTATGAACATCGGGATACATGTGTCTTTTTCAATTATGGTTTCCTGAAACTATACAGGAAAAACATGGCATACACTACCATGCCCGATAGTGTAACCCAGTTTTTTTCAAACATTGTTTCATGAAACATAAAGGATCTCAGTTTCCTTAGAAATTGCATCATGAAGACACTGTAGGTTATCATTTTAAATGAAGATTTTACTTAAAAAATGAAAAGTTGCTAATATTTGTTTATCATATTATAGAATTAAAGGGGTGCCCCCTGATGGCTCAGATAGTAAAGATTCTGTCTGCAATGCAGGAGACCCGAGTTTTATCCCTTGGTTGGGAAGATCCCCTGGAAAAGGAAATGGCTCCCCACTCCAGTATTCTTGCCTGAAGAATTGCACGGATGGAGGAGCCTGGTGAGCTACAGTCCATGGGGTTGCAAAGAGTCAGTTGCAATGACTGAGTGAATAACATTTATATATCAAGAATTGATTCTTTTGAACTGTGGTGTTGGAGAAGACTCTTGAGAGTCCCTTTGGACTGCAAGGAGATCCAATCAGTTCATTCTGAAGGAGATCAACCCTGGGACTCCTTTGGAAGGAATGATGCTAAAGCTGAAACTCCAGTACTTTGGCCACCTCATGTGAAGAGTTGACTCATTGGAAAAGACTCTGATGCTGGGAGGGATTGGGGGCAGGAGGAGAAGGGGACAACAGAGGATGAGATGACTGGATGGCATCACCGACTCAATGGACGTGAGTTTGAGTGAACTCCGGGAGTTGGTGATGGACACAGAGGGCTGGCGTGCGGCGATTCATGGAGTTGCAAAGAGTCGGACACAACTGAGCGACTGATCTGATCTGATCTGATCAAGAAGTAAAAATCTATTTGTAAGGAAAGGTGTTTTATCTTCAGATCAATGGATTCAGAAGATCGATGAGCTACATGATATAGAAATGGACTTGCAAATTGTATTTTTAAAATGGCTTTTATCACATTCTTATAGGAGTCTGTGCCAACAACATATGATATTTAGAATAAATAATTATGTGTGTTTGAAAGCATGGACTCTGAAATTAGATCTATGTAAGTGGTTCATCTGGGCTTCCCTGTGGCTCATCGGTAAAGGATTTGCCTGCAATCCAGGAGTCACAGGAGACACAGGTTTGATCCCTGGGTTGGGAAGATCCCCTGGAGGAGGGCATGGCAACCCACTCCAGTATTTTTGTCTGGACACACACACACAAGTGGTTCATCTAGGACTAATTGAAAATTTTTAACCCTCAGTTTGTTCATCAATAAACGGAATAAAATAGCATCTACCTTATTGTGTTGCAATGAGGTCCAAATGAAATAAGCAACATAAAAGGCCCAGTACAATGCTTTACATATAGGAAGAACTCCATAAACATTCTTACTTTTGTTCTCCTTGTTATTATTATTTAGCAAACTGAAACTCATTTAGGAAAGGTCACAAGAAATTAACATTGCTATACTTGTAAACAAAGTGATGCTGAAGCATCAAAGGCAGAATGACTATTTCTTCTGGATAAGTCAGTGTAGACTTCCAGAAGATGTGCCTTTTGATCTCAGTCTTGAAGAAGAATAGGAATTTACCAAGAGAAGAGGTGGGAGAAGACATTTCCAAAGAGAGGGCAAGAACAGTTTGAATAGATATAGAGTATTCATGGTGATTGGAGAGCTCGGCAAATGGTGAGAAGGTCGGTACAACTCGAAAAATATAAACCAGGAGTGGACAGGCAGGAAAGATTAGAGAAGTTGACTGCAGTTAAAATATCCATGTGAGTTTAGTTTTTAAGCAATGTGAAGATTTTCAACAGGAGAATTTGATCAGAACTTAAAGGAAGATCATTCTAATGGTATTTTCTGGGATACATTGAAGTGAGTGTGTAACTAATATTTGTATGTGTTTAATATATGCCAGGAATTGTGTTATATAATAATTTTCTCAACAAATTTGAAATGTTCATATAATTATTTTATATCATACATGAGAGACTGAAGCTTGGAGAAAGTAGCTTGCTTAGTCAGTGGTGCAGCTGTGCTTTTAATCTTTTTGAAAGATTCCAAAGCCCCTTATGTTTCCACCAGTCTACATGGCAGAGAAATAAGACATGAAATTATTGCCATTCATCCAGATGAGAGGTGCTGTAGGACTAAACTAAAGCGGCAATGAGGAATCAATATTCAGAAACCATTTCTGAGGAAAATAAGCAGACTTTAAAAAAAAAAAAATTAAGTGTAAAAGGGGAAAGGGAAAGCACTAGCCAGCAGTGTATAAAGGTTATGAGATGGTAAAGAGTTAACGCAGGTGGCAACATTCAAGACCAAGAGTCTAGCAGATGAACAACAACTTTTTTTCTGGTAATTAAAGTATCATCGGTTCAGAGAAAATTTAATTTCTGATGCATTGAGTTTTAAGTGTCCAGAGGATATCAAAGAGAGAGGTCTAGTAAGGAGCTGGATATACAGCTCTTAGGTAAGTGTCAGGGATGAGCAGCATACGCTACAGCTGGGTTCTTGTGGATCAGCGAGATTATTTGGGTAGAGTATGTAGAGAGGCGAATATTGACATAATTCAGTTAGAAAGTTATGTTTACATACTTTCTTCACTATTATAGGCCATGGTCTTTAGGAGAGTGCCTGTCTTGTATGTACTTCTGAATACCTCAGAGATTTCACACTGAAGTATACATAGTAAATGCTTCACGAATGTTCTTTGAATAAGGGAGAAGAGAATAGAGAAAGAGAATCTAAGGAATGGGAAAAGGGAAGGGACCCGGAAAGGAAATGGAGAAAGCCTGGTTAGTGAGGGAATGAGAAGAGAGGGAGAAGGATGGAAACTAAAGGAAAAGAGCATTTCAAGGTGTAGAGAACTGTCCCACAGACTGAAGTGCTTCAGAGACACGAGCTGGGGCAGACTTAACATCAGCCATTAAATATGGCAATGAGAGAACACTGAAAGATGTGGTTCCTAGTCTCAACTGATCGCTGGAACTATATAATATTTCACTGGGATTTTGGAATACATCCTTTGAAGCCTTGGGAGTCAATGTGAATAAAGAAGATTTCCAAACTCACAATTTAGGAACATAACTAGTAGTACAGATCTAGTGTAAGAGACTAACAGGCAATTAATTGTGCTGATTTTCATTACAGGTGTCCTAATTTAAAATTCTTCCTGCTGATAGCACAAGCTAAGCATATATTAAAGGAAAAGTGAAACAAAATGTATTTCCATTGTAATTCTTTAATAATTAAAACCCCCAAACACATTCATACTTTTTCAGAATGCATCGATTTGCCTAAAAATTTCAAAAAATTTGAGTCAGTTAACAACTTCTCACAATTTTTCATTGTGAGAAGTGGTTAAAACTAAGAATGCAAGAATAAAAGTATCACAATTCTTTGAGAAAAATCAGATACCTTTGAATTGCTGTTTTTATGTATCATACTTCCAGTGCTTGTATCTTTCCATGACAAGCAAACAGCTATTTAACAATTCAGCCTAATAACAATCAGTATGTTGTTTAGAGAAAATTAAAGACTCATAAGTATGCTCTGCTGCTGCTAAGTCGCTTCAATCATGTCCGACTGTGTGTGACCCCATAGACGACAGCCCACCAGGCTCCTCCATCCCTGGGATTCTCCAGGCAAGAACACTGGAGTGTGTTGCCATTTCCTTCTCCAATGCAGGAAAGTGAAACATGAAAGTGAAGTCGCTCAGTTATGTCTGACTCTTCGCGACCCCATGGACTGCAGCCCACCAGGCTCCTCTGCCCATGGGGTTTTCCAGGCAAGAGTACTGGAGTGGGTTGCCATTTCCAGAGTATGCTCTACCTTCCAGTAACTCAAATATTTTCAGTATTCCTTCTAATCTGGTGGACTTTTTGGATAATAAGTATACAGACATATTCAATTATGTATGATATAGTGCTATTATATTTCATTGGAATGCTCTGGAAGAAATGCACTGAAATATTAATAATCATTGTATTTCAATAGTTTAGGGGCTTCCCTGGTGACTCAGACAGTAAAGAATCTGCCTGCAATGTGAGAGACCTGGGTTCGATCCCTGGCTTGGGAAGATCACTCAAGTTTCTTGCCTGGAGAATCCCATGGACAGAGGAGGCTGGAGGGCTACCATCCATGGGATCGCAAAGAGTCGGACATGACTGAGCAAATAAGCACAATATTGTTTTAGTGTTAAAAAATAATCATGGAAAAATAAGTATAGTTTCTTTCCAAAAATTGGAATAGGTATCCTCCGAGCATCAGATACAATTTTATTTAGGCAATGTTTTGTAAAGTCTAAAAATAACAACTAAGATTTTTTTTTAACTGACAAGAGAATTGGACACTTCTGAATTACTGAACAATCATTCATCAAGAACTAGCACGGCCTCTTAAAGCGCATAATAGCTAACGGGAAGTATAGCTATAGGCTATAGAGTTAGGGATTTAAAAATGTCAAGCAACCCTAATAATTCATGCATCTTGGGACCATAAAGCCAGTAGCATGTCAATAATAATGACCTGCTCTTTGGAAAATAGGTACAATTCATATGCTAGTGTTTTAAGTTAAAAGAATATTACAAAACTTTGATTAAAAAAACCTTATTTTCTCTGGCATAGGAGGTTGCTGATCTGTGTTTTCTGTGTTGTGACTACTTATTATACCTCCTAGACATGTATCCCCAACACAGGGCTACACAAACAGTCAGCTGACAAAGGGCTTGACATGGCATAATAGCAAAAGGTATAGGCAATATACAAAATGCACAAAATAAATGTCAATACCTGATCAAATCATGTGCACTAGGGATTTCATATGCAGAAAACATTTAAGAAAAGAGATGACAGAATAATGAAAGGTATCTTTAGAAAGCCTACTCTTTTGTTAAAATTTGCTGAGATTTGTCAGTTTTAGTTTTATTATTTCAAGATAGCCTATTTTAGAAGCCACACAACGCTTAGAAGCAACACTTCAATTCCATGCCTTAAGAAGCTACTTGGCTCAACTGTCTTTTTTTTTTTTATGGCATTCACTTTTGAAAGAATTCTTAAGAAAACAGCTGCATTTGAAGAAGAAGGGAGTACCGGACACAAGAGAAAAGGGAAATGGTGTTTTATTGAGTGATTTTTTTTTTTTTCTTAGCACTCTGGGAACCAAAAAAGTGACTATGTCTATCAAATAAGTCTCCCTCAAAAAATCTTTAGATCAATCTTTAATGAGAAAGAAAGGGAGGGGAAAAAAAGATGTTCACCCAGGTCTGATGTTATGCATACAATTCTGTATCTTTTCCTAACTCATCAATACACTCATGGTTCTTAAATTTAGTATTTAAATTAAATGCCCAAAAGCCTTGAATGACATTCATCCATCCATTAAAAGGTATATAGATCAATTATATGGCATCAATGAAATCCTTGATGTGATTTGCGACCCTTTAACTAACAACATTTCCTCCAAAGTGACAAAATCACAACAAAACATAAAAAAAAAAAGAGCACCTCATTACAAAGGAACCCGCCATACATTATTTAAATTTTTCCCTCTGAGAGGAAGAGATAGAATGCATACTGAGTAACTGCTACTCAACATGAAATGATTCTTTTTCATGAACTCAGAGTACTGATTTCTGACTGGTCATTATGAGAAAAACAAATACCGTCTGCAAATAATAATTAGAATGTAATACTATTTAAGCTTCTGAAAAGAATATAAAATATGTATATAGAAGCTCTGAAGCTAATAAAAATATAATGCAGATTACTTCAAAGCATTTCACATTTATGTTGCTCAAGCACTAATAAAATGAAACAATGTTAAATCCACTTTCTTAAGTCCTATTAAAAAATCTCTCAATTGAATCAGGAATGGTTCAGCTCACTGGAAGTCACAGCCTGGTTTAGGAAAATTGCATTTTACTGCTCTTCTATTGATTTTTAGCAAATTTAAATCTGTCACTATCTGCTGATTCTGCTTATCTTTGAAATTCAAATGTCCACAGTATTTACATAGTATTGAAAAATTACGGTTTCAGCGTATTGTATTTTTAATGCAGCTCTATTTTGTGGTTTACATAGCTAGTTTGCTATCAACAGGACACTTTGATATCATACTCCTTTGTCTCATACAATGAAATCTCATATATTTCTTTTATCTACAATGATATGTTGATTGAGAAATAAAGCCATTTCTTATTTACTTCGTTTACCCCCACTCTTTTTTTTCCCCCAATGACCAATGTTTCAATTGTTCTGCATTGTAGTTTCAATAAAACTTGTATTTAGTTACTGGGTAATTCAATACTTTAAAATTATTTTCAAACAAATACATCTTCATCTTCAAATTAGCCCAAGCAGAGATATCAAAGTTTTAGTTAGTTTCTTAGCTTACTGGGAAAAATTATACCCAAAGATAAATATATTATTCAGTTTCTGCTATCTGTAAAACCACATATATAATGAAATACAAGTAAAACTCAAATCACAAGGCATTTGCTGAATGCCGCTCCCATCAATTATGCTTTCTTTCTCTATGTTTTTGGAAATGATTTATTCAGAAGATGAAGTTGGGGGATGCTTAAATATTTTGGTAAACAGTGTGTATCAATCAATATAAAAACCAGAATTTTTTCTAACTCCTATTGAATCTATTTTCTTCCCTAAAACACACATTAACAAACAAAAGCTATAGATTCAGTTGCTAAGCATCCATTAAAATATAATAGCCCACACTGATGAAAGTCAGATCACTATGACAAAAAATGAAATTTACATTCTTCATGCAAATATATCCTGATATGCAGCTCTCAGCAGTACAACTATAGGAGCCTATCAATAATTTTATTGTAATCATGAAGCTATATAGGGTTATTATATATAAAGATTTCTACTTTCCAGAGATTGTAACTAAAAACCATAGCATTTTATCCACTCTTCGAATTTATTCTGGAGATTTAAAATTTTTCTTAATAAAATAAATTTAATATCACTGGGTTGTACACTGATACATACATTTTTGTTTATTTTATGTTGTTTTTAGCAATATAAATGAAATCTTCCACGCCACACTGCAGACTTGAATTTTTGACTCACCTATCAGTTAAGGAAGAAACTGATGATGGAGGAGTTCAGGGTTCGTTAAATGCCTATCATTTATTCATTCATTCTAGGTTCTTTTCAGCTTGTTTCTATTGTGTACAAAATGCTGTGCCGCAGCATGCCTGGTGCAGAGTAAACTTCATACATGTTAACTTAGTGCAATTCATTCATAAACATTTCCCCCTGCCTGTATTTATTCGGTGAAACAGTGCTGAAATTAGGGTGTTAGCTGTGCTGTTTATCATGGACAAAAATCATCTCATAGCACCATTATTCTTCCTCAGACTTTTGTTACCAGGACAAAGTTAAGCTATTGTGCCTATTTCCAATTTATTCTTGTCCTATGGCCATTCTTCCGTATCTGTAGTTACCAGCTTGGTGGCAATATAACAAAACATAGTAATCATTAGTACTATGACAAAGATACTTTAACAACTCTAAGACTTGGTTTTGAAATAATCAAGATAAAATAAACTCTTATTAGTTTGTAAACGTTACAGACTCAGGTTCTCTAGTCAAAAGATACTTAAAGTATATATTGAGATCACCTCCTTAGTAAAAAAATAATTTTATGGTATATTTGGTGAGTTACAAAGGTCTTGCTCTATATGATTTTTAAATGTTTTCTCTTATTATTTTTGCACTTTCTTTAGAATTTAGAACTCCCAATTCACCCTTGTTGTCTTACACTTGAAAAGGGGAAGAATTAGAAATTCTACATGAAGGCACATGCCTCAATTATCAGTAATAATTATACAAACTGAGTTATCAAGTATATCCCAATTTGTCACCCATGAATAAGTGAAGGGATATTTTAGCATATGGGGATGATCTGATAGTGTCTTTTTGTGCTGTCAGGGACACAGCAGCTGATGAAGTGCATTCTTTCTCCATTATTAGGGGTTAAGTCTATTTTTTAAAATAAGAATTTTGTGATTATAAAAATAATATCTAATTTTATACAATTTTGAAAATGTGCAAAAGTGTAAAGAAATTTAAAAAGACACACAGAATGTTTCATTATCTCCTTAAGGAGATTTCATTATGCATTTTAAATAGTTGTTATTTTTGTTTAGTCTCAAAATCATATCTGACTCTTTGCAACCCCGTGGATTGTAGACAGCCAGTCTCCTCCGTCCATGCAATTTCCCAGGCAAGAATCTGGAGTGGGTTACCATTTCCTTCTCCAGGGAATCTTCCCAATCCAGGGATTGACCCCGGGGTCTCCTGCATTGGCAGGTGGATTCTTTACCACTGCACCACTCGGGATGTCCATTTTAAATATAGTTAAGAAAGAAAAATGCAGAAATAGGTACAAAATATAGATATGCACATACATTCAGATACAATTCCTCATGCATTTATGTAATCCTTTTTTTAACAGTTTTTTTCAATTGTCATTTTTATTTATTTTAAAGCATTTCCAAAATTATGAACAATCTTATAAATAATTTTAATTATTTGTACTCTCTTTTCCCTGTATGAATGTATTACAATTTACTTATCAGTACTTACCAGTAATTTACTTACCCAGCAACATTGTGTGGATGTATAAGTTATTCCCATAGTTCGATATCGCAAGTGTCACTATCATAAATACCTTTCAATACAACTTTTAGTCAATATTCAAATGATACAAATATTTTAAGGTTCTGGATGCATTTTTAGCCAAATTGATTTTTGGAAGGATTATCAATTCATTCCCACTCTTCCTGTTTTAAAATGTTGATCCCACTATACTTATATTATTTGTATGTTCCAAATTCAGTAAACTGTTGCTCTATTGATAGCCAGGAAATGGTATCACATGTTCCTTAAATATGTATCCTCCACCAGCTGAAGAGGAGACCAGCCAGACTGCATTAAAGATACAGGCTCATGGAAGATGGTGGGGTCCCACTGGTGATCTGACCTAGCTAGAATTTCTCAAGAATAAACATGTAACTACACTTCCAGGTGAAGCTCAAGGGTAGACAACTCTGGGAATTTTACACAGCACATGTGTTGAACTTGACCTTCAAACAAAGGCCCTCTTTGGGGGTTAAAGTAAAGAACACCCAAATCTCCTTTTGTCTTCATATTGTATTCATACTGAAATATACGCATAAATTTATGGGTAAAGGAGATTCTTTGGTAGACAACCAAAGACAAAACCTTTCTATTTATGTTGTAGTAATAATTTTAGATGTCAGTTCAGTTCAGTTCAGTCACTCAGTCGTGTCCGACTCTTTGCGACCCCATGAATCGCAGCACGCCAGGCCTCCCTGTCCATTACCAACTCCCGGAGTTCACTCAGACTCACATTCATAGAGTCCATGATGCCATCCGGCCATCTCATCCTCTGTCGTACCCTTCTCCTCCTGCCCCCAATCCCTCCCAGCATCAGAGTCTTTTCCAGTGAGTCAACTTTTCTCATGAGGTGGCCAAAGTACTGGAGTTTCAGCTTTAGCATCATTCCTTCCAAAGAAATCCCAGGGCTGAT
>SJYX01003693.1:226607-276483 GCA_006410675.1 Oreotragus oreotragus | reverse complement strand
GTTCACGTATTGCTGAAGCCTGGCTTGGAGAATTTTGAGCATTACTTTACTAGCATGTGAGATGAGTGCAATTGTGCGGTAGTTTGAGCATTCTTTGGCATTGTCTTTCTCTGGGATTGGAATGAAAACTGACCTTTTCCAGTCCTGTGGCCACTGCTGAGTTTTCCAAATCTGCTGGCATATTGAGTGCAGCATTTTCACAGCATCATCTTTCGGGATTTGAAACAGCTCAACTGGAATTCCATCCCCTCCACTAGCTTTGTTCATAGTGATGCTTTCTAAGGCCCATTTGACTTTACATTCCAAGATGTCTGGTTCTAGATTAGTGATCACATCCTCATGATTATCTGGGTCGTGAAGATCTTTTCTGTACAGTTCTTCCATGTATTCTTGCCACCTCTTCTTAATATCTTCTGCTTCTATTAGGTCCAGAATCCAGTAATAATTACCTTTGCAAAATGATGTCATTCAAAATAGCAGTTTTCTAAGTTGCTGAATCATTTGGAAAGAACCTCTTGTGAATGTCTTTAAAAACACAAAGCTTCACCTGTAACTCTACTTTGCTTTATACAGTTTTAACTATAGAAGCTGGAAAAAGCACATAATGGTATCATTATCCATCAGATAAAAAATAAGGAAATTTTTTACTTTTATACTTTCTCATGAATAACATTTTACTTATTAGTCCATATAGTTGGCTATTGGCATCAGTCAATAAAATGGGTGAATTGAGCTACATTTCTGAGATTAAATTTTGTTATCTAAACAGAACTCACAAAAGATAATTTAGACTAATTCATATATTGCAAAAATAAATTGGTTATTGAATTAAGAGAAAACTACCAAGTTTATATAAAGGTAATATTGTAATTATTAATAGCTGATAGTTCAAATCAAGAATCTACAAAAAATAGCAAAGTCTGTTTGAAGGAGTTAGGAAGTATGTTCAGTTAGTACTTGGTAAGAAACTGTTATAGAAGAATCGTAACTCAGAAATGGCAGAATTTATATCAACTAAAATTATAAAATGGTTTAATAGGAAACATTAGTTTAAAATGTTCTGGAAACAAATTTAATGATCACATAAATGTATTCATGAGTGAAAGTGTTTTTTGTGTGGGCATCTGGAAACTGTTTATTTAATCAGAACTCCAGAGGTTACACAAACATAAAAAGACTCCTTGCCCCAATCTATTGGTGTTCAGGATTTAATTAATTATCAAATTGGAAAAATATAAGAGGAAGAACAATTTTTAGATAATAAGTGAGATAACACCAACTCACTTTATCTGTTTGTCTGAATACTATAGAGTAACAATAGTGTGTATTCCTTATGTATTTAATAATGTTGGGACATTTTTACTGTGTGTAAATTCAATGCTGCTAATAAAACTCTAATGAATAGTTAACATACTGGGTAAATTTAATACATTATATGTGCAATTATTGAAGCTCATCAGAAATGTTATAAATATATTAGAGATAGTTGCTACATAGTTTTGTGTCCTTTGCATTTCAAAATGTTGAAAAAATGGATCCATTGTGCTTCCTAAAGATGGGGAAAAGTCCAATGTTATCCATTTAAAGCACAAAACAAAAGACACCACCAAGGGACACATATATTGAAACCAACAGTTTCTCCAAAACTTTCTAAAAGTATGACAAAGTTCAAATGTACTTCAGTAAGTTCTTCAGAAAAGATTTGATGTTGAACAGTATTCTTAAGTTATTTCAAGTACAAGAACTGCCATTAAGATGTCTGAGACAAATAGTTACAGATGGTATTTTCCTGTAATTGTGATCCAATTTTCACACTGGTTTTAAGGTCACAAAGCTCAAAAGGTATTCCTGGTACATTATCTCAATCTCCAAAAGATGAGACAGCCCTCATGAGTACATGCTACAATGAAACTGTCTTCAAAATGGAAGAGATTTTTATGGAAGTATGAGCAAGATAATGTGTTGGGAAATATACAAACGATTATTAATAAATCAAAATGAACATAGGAATCAATTGCTTGTCACAGGCTACTGACATCATCATAGTGACATACAACTTCTTTTAGACTTCACTTATGGTTTTAAAAGCTTTTGAAAGAAATACAATTGATGTAATCAGTCATGGGTAGGGACTCGTGATTCCTTTCCCTTGGACAAGAAGGCAGACTTTTTCTTTAATTTTCCACTATTGGACACTATTTCCAAAGTTTTAGGGCTTTAGAACAAGTGGAATAGCTTTCATTTTATAGTTGTGTCACAGTTACCCAATCACAGTTGTAGAGCTGGTATTTCTTTAAATTCTCTTGCACTCTTGGGGTCCTCAGCTCTCCAAGACATAAAAAGAGAAAATGAAGTTACACTGTAGTAGAAGAGATTAAAGCTACATATAACAATTTCTAGACAGTAAGAACTGTTAAAATTTGAACATACCAAAGGAAACTGATAAATCAGGCTCTCTCCCCTCACTTTCTCTTACTCCCACCTATTTAACTGCATTAAAGACATTTCTTTCTGGGATTAAGCTGGCTGACATGCTTAATTTTGTTTTAGAGATTATCATTGTTATATACAATTTAAATGAAAAACCTTGTATTTTAAACAAAAGATAAAAGAAAATAAGTTACATAGATATGCCACCTTAGTCTTTTCTTTCAAACCATTAATAATTACATTAGAAAAAAAGTTGCTTAGCAATCAATTTGCTACTTTGAACCCCAACTTTGGATTGAAAATTTCAGGAGAAAATAAAAATCCAAGTCACTACAAACAGATTCACATTTGCTAATTGCATTTTTTTGAGACAAAACTCAAGTTCTTACTTATCATCATCTTCATCATTTTGAATATTGGAAGCAATCTAGTCCAACAGAGAGAACAGAGAAATATTCCTTGCTAAAATTTAGGCTCAAGAAAACAGAAAAAAAAGAACACATGGTCTTTTTAATGTTACTATTTCTTTCAAACCAAACACAGAGCTCCCCAGCAGGTATGCCAATCTACCCTGATGTGTGCAAAAGGGATGCAAGTGCGCCAAATCATCCTGTAGCCCTCGGAGCTTCTGGGCTGGGCCTGAGGCCCATACCTCCCCTAGTTTTCAGGTTCTGCTGGAAGAAGCCTTCTTCTTCTTTTTTTTTTTAAACTTCAGTGTGCTATACAAATGCTACTTTCAATGAGTGTTATGATGTGGAAAAATTTAAGAAACTCTGCTGTTTAACATACATAGTACATGGTAATGTCCATGGTAGTGGTGGGAATTATCCTAATTACAATGATAAATGCATAAATGTGGGCTTAGAAAACCTCTGGAAGGAAAAGATATAACTTCTCTTTTTAATCTCCTAGTTTTTAAAGTGATTTGTGTTTGATACCATCATCTTCAAAAGATCCCAGGGAAATGTGAACAGTAAAATAAACTATTAAATGCTTTGACTTTCTTATATNGACACAAACCTTGCTTTTAGGGTCCCCTTTTGGCAAGAGAGTCACAATTATTACAATACAGTATTTAATACAAGAGCTATAATGTTATCATTTAAAAGTACCATCACATTAAAGAAGGGGGTGTATTTAATATCTTAGAGAATATTTATGTGGGACATACTGAATAAATTTATCCTTTCAGAAATTGTCATTAATAGTCTTCTGTAAATTATGGGAAGTTTCATAGATTTATTCACAATCCTTTCTCTGAAAAAGAATGGTGGGTGATCAAGTGATATTTCTGGTCACAATAAACAGGGAGAGGTACAGAACTGCACCAGTAAAATTAAATCCATAAAAAGCACAGAAGACTTCCCAGAATATTATTTACAAAAATCACCATGTTTTGGATCAAACTTCTACTTAAAATTGCTTTTCCATATTACTCTACTGAGGCTTCCTACTTAATGAGATGTCTGGCAGCGAAGATTTGGAGAACATTCATTTAAAATGCTAGAACTGCTTTCCACTTTGCTAAAATGTTAGCAAGAAACTTTGAAAGTGGCAACACATTTGCGAGACATCATTGTCAAATTTCCCCTAAAGGAACAATGTGAAGAGATAGGAAGAGAGCCATGAATCAGATTTTCAATGCCAAGCTTTTGCTGTTGAATTTCCATGAACATGTCCCTAGTTTTGCAATCACTTCTCCATTTCAGGAGTGGATTCCACTTCTTAAATTACTTTTTACTAATGTTTAACCCCATGTGACTCTTTATCATATCATTCATCATATTCTATCATTTGTTTTACTACTAGATAATATGTGTGTAAGAAATTAAAACAACTGAAAGATTAGCCAATCCAACACAAAAGTTAATAAACTTGCTTGGCAACATTTAGAATGCATTCGAAATTGAAGCAGAAATTACATACATTGTCTGCCAGACTGCATTATCGACTGGGCTAGGTAGTGTCTCAATGACTTTAAATTTCTATGATAGATCTGACTGCACTGTATTGGTGTTTATCTGTTTGCACATCCACGTATGGATGTATTTTGGAGGAGACTTTCTTTCATAATGGAGTATGTGATTTTGGAGACTTACTATATTTATTCAACTATGTATCTACAGAAATTCTTGGCACAAGTTTATGCTGTCCATAGTATATAATGGATGACTGACTGACAACCTAAAAATAAACTAAAGAGATTCTTCTCTAACAATTTGCATTGGGCTTATGCACTTCCATTTATATCATTTATTCAGTTTTGGGATTGGCATAAAATTTAATTTTAAATTCTTTAAACATATATGTCTGCTGAAAGCCATGATATAAAAATAAGTATTATATTATTTTTCATTCTAAAAATGAACACATGTATTAATCATTCTGAATTTCATGGATGTTTAATAGATAATATTTATTTGAATATTTGCATACTCCTGGAATATTTTTTCAAACAGGAAGATAAAAATTGCCAGATATAAAGCTTGAAAAACTATCATAAAAATGTAACCTAGAATAAAAATATGTGAAGGTAAGAGAAAACCATTGCTGACTTCCAGAAACCATATAATCAATCATCCCTTTCCAGTAGTCATCCATTTGTTCAACTGCATTGTCTTCCAGTGTTCTTTGGGGGGTAATTAGGTAAATACTTAGCATTCTCATAATAATAATAATAAAGGTATTCTGCTCAGAGAAAATAAAAAAATCCAACAAAGGAAAGAATAGTAACTGTCTCTTATACACATCTTTAACATACTGGGTAAATTTAATACATTATATGTGCAATTATTGAAGCTCATCAGAAATGTTATAAATATATTAGAGATAGTTGCTACATAGTTTTGTGTCCTTTGCATTTCAAAATGTTGAAAAAATGGATCCATTGTGCTTCCTAAAGATGGGGAAAAGTCCAATGTTATCCATTTAAAGCACAAAACAAAAGACACCACCAAGGGACACATATATTGAAACCAACAGTTTCTCCAAAACTTTCTAAAAGTATGACAAAGTTCAAATGTACTTCAGTAAGTTCTTCAGAAAAGATTTGATGTTGAACAGTATTCTTAAGTTATTTCAAGTACAAGAACTGCCATTAAGATGTCTGAGACAAATAGTTACAGATGGTATTTTCCTGTAATTGTGATCCAATTTTCACACTGGTTTTAAGGTCACAAAGCTCAAAAGGTATTCCTGGTACATTATCTCAATCTCCAAAAGATGAGACAGCCCTCATGAGTACATGCTACAATGAAACTGTCTTCAAAATGGAAGAGATTTTTATGGAAGTATGAGCAAGATAATGTGTTGGGAAATATACAAACGATTATTAATAAATCAAAATGAACATAGGAATCAATTGCTTGTCACAGGCTACTGACATCATCATAGTGACATACAACTTCTTTTAGACTTCACTTATGGTTTTAAAAGCTTTTGAAAGAAATACAATTGATGTAATCAAACCTCTTCTTAATATCTTCTGCTTCTATTAGGTCCAGAATCCAGTAATAATTACCTTTGCAAAATGATGTCATTCAAAATAGCAGTTTTCTAAGTTGCTGAATCATTTGGAAAGAACCTCTTGTGAATGTCTTTAAAAACACAAAGCTTCACCTGTAACTCTACTTTGCTTTATACAGTTTTAACTATAGAAGCTGGAAAAAGCACATAATGGTATCATTATCCATCAGATAAAAAATAAGGAAATTTTTTACTTTTATACTTTCTCATGAATAACATTTTACTTATTAGTCCATATAGTTGGCTATTGGCATCAGTCAATAAAATGGGTGAATTGAGCTACATTTCTGAGATTAAATTTTGTTATCTAAACAGAACTCACAAAAGATAATTTAGACTAATTCATATATTGCAAAAATAAATTGGTTATTGAATTAAGAGAAAACTACCAAGTTTATATAAAGGTAATATTGTAATTATTAATAGCTGATAGTTCAAATCAAGAATCTACAAAAAATAGCAAAGTCTGTTTGAAGGAGTTAGGAAGTATGTTCAGTTAGTACTTGGTAAGAAACTGTTATAGAAGAATCGTAACTCAGAAATGGCAGAATTTATATCAACTAAAATTATAAAATGGTTTAATAGGAAACATTAGTTTAAAATGTTCTGGAAACAAATTTAATGATCACATAAATGTATTCATGAGTGAAAGTGTTTTTTGTGTGGGCATCTGGAAACTGTTTATTTAATCAGAACTCCAGAGGTTACACAAACATAAAAAGACTCCTTGCCCCAATCTATTGGTGTTCAGGATTTAATTAATTATCAAATTGGAAAAATATAAGAGGAAGAACAATTTTTAGATAATAAGTGAGATAACACCAACTCACTTTATCTGTTTGTCTGAATACTATAGAGTAACAATAGTGTGTATTCCTTATGTATTTAATAATGTTGGGACATTTTTACTGTGTGTAAATTCAATGCTGCTAATAAAACTCTAATGAATAGTTAACATACTGGGTAAATTTAATACATTATATGTGCAATTATTGAAGCTCATCAGAAATGTTATAAATATATTAGAGATAGTTGCTACATAGTTTTGTGTCCTTTGCATTTCAAAATGTTGAAAAAATGGATCCATTGTGCTTCCTAAAGATGGGGAAAAGTCCAATGTTATCCATTTAAAGCACAAAACAAAAGACACCACCAAGGGACACATATATTGAAACCAACAGTTTCTCCAAAACTTTCTAAAAGTATGACAAAGTTCAAATGTACTTCAGTAAGTTCTTCAGAAAAGATTTGATGTTGAACAGTATTCTTAAGTTATTTCAAGTACAAGAACTGCCATTAAGATGTCTGAGACAAATAGTTACAGATGGTATTTTCCTGTAATTGTGATCCAATTTTCACACTGGTTTTAAGGTCACAAAGCTCAAAAGGTATTCCTGGTACATTATCTCAATCTCCAAAAGATGAGACAGCCCTCATGAGTACATGCTACAATGAAACTGTCTTCAAAATGGAAGAGATTTTTATGGAAGTATGAGCAAGATAATGTGTTGGGAAATATACAAACGATTATTAATAAATCAAAATGAACATAGGAATCAATTGCTTGTCACAGGCTACTGACATCATCATAGTGACATACAACTTCTTTTAGACTTCACTTATGGTTTTAAAAGCTTTTGAAAGAAATACAATTGATGTAATCAGTCATGGGTAGGGACTCGTGATTCCTTTCCCTTGGACAAGAAGGCAGACTTTTTCTTTAATTTTCCACTATTGGACACTATTTCCAAAGTTTTAGGGCTTTAGAACAAGTGGAATAGCTTTCATTTTATAGTTGTGTCACAGTTACCCAATCACAGTTGTAGAGCTGGTATTTCTTTAAATTCTCTTGCACTCTTGGGGTCCTCAGCTCTCCAAGACATAAAAAGAGAAAATGAAGTTACACTGTAGTAGAAGAGATTAAAGCTACATATAACAATTTCTAGACAGTAAGAACTGTTAAAATTTGAACATACCAAAGGAAACTGATAAATCAGGCTCTCTCCCCTCACTTTCTCTTACTCCCACCTATTTAACTGCATTAAAGACATTTCTTTCTGGGATTAAGCTGGCTGACATGCTTAATTTTGTTTTAGAGATTATCATTGTTATATACAATTTAAATGAAAAACCTTGTATTTTAAACAAAAGATAAAAGAAAATAAGTTACATAGATATGCCACCTTAGTCTTTTCTTTCAAACCATTAATAATTACATTAGAAAAAAAGTTGCTTAGCAATCAATTTGCTACTTTGAACCCCAACTTTGGATTGAAAATTTCAGGAGAAAATAAAAATCCAAGTCACTACAAACAGATTCACATTTGCTAATTGCATTTTTTTGAGACAAAACTCAAGTTCTTACTTATCATCATCTTCATCATTTTGAATATTGGAAGCAATCTAGTCCAACAGAGAGAATAGAGAAATATTCCTTGCTAAAATTTAGGCTCAAGAAAACAGAAAAAAAAGAACACATGGTCTTTTTAATGTTACTATTTCTTTCAAACCAAACACAGAGCTCCCCAGCAGGTATGCCAATCTACCCTGATGTGTGCAAAAGGGATGCAAGTGCGCCAAATCATCCTGTAGCCCTCGGAGCTTCTGGGCTGGGCCTGAGGCCCATACCTCCCCTAGTTTTCAGGTTCTGCTGGAAGAAGCCTTCTTCTTCTTTTTTTTTTTAAACTTCAGTGTGCTATACAAATGCTACTTTCAATGAGTGTTATGATGTGGAAAAATTTAAGAAACTCTGCTGTTTAACATACATAGTACATGGTAATGTCCATGGTAGTGGTGGGAATTATCCTAATTACAATGATAAATGCATAAATGTGGGCTTAGAAAACCTCTGGAAGGAAAAGATATAACTTCTCTTTTTAATCTCCTAGTTTTTAAAGTGATTTGTGTTTGATACCATCATCTTCAAAAGATCCCAGGGAAATGTGAACAGTAAAATAAACTATTAAATGCTTTGACTTTCTTATATTTATCCCTCAATCTAATAAACAAAACAAAAAGTCAATTGCAGTATTCCAGAGACTTCAAGATCACTGCTAATACAGACTCTTTTCTCCATGTTTTATTTTTGCAACTACTAGTAGAATTTTAGGGAAATTCTAAAAGTAAGGTAGTTCTTTTGCTTTTTGGCAGGTGTATTATCTGTTTAAGAGTCCATGTTTCTTAGTTCCCAATTAGTGGCCAATATATTACTTCTGGTCTTTTAAAATGCACTCACAGAAATCATCATACTTTTATTGACTCATGTTGAAAATTCTCCCATTGTTCAAAGCACCTACACCTATAAAACTGTTTTGATTAAAAACAAAAACCCAAACCCCTACGCTTATTATTTCGTTTTCAGTTTTTGTATTTGCAGCTGTATTTTTAAATTGAACTTATCTCAGTATGGTCCTTTATTGTCTGTAGATCTAATTCAGCAAACTTTGTCTTTAGAATTTCCTTGTGAAATGTTGCACTTTAATTGTAATGTTACCACAGAGAAATGAAGTACCAAGAAATCTAATCCTTGACTACCACACAGGATTTTAATAAATAGTAAGGTAGAGAGCATTGTCTCAAGGCCATCATTTTAACTTACCATATTTCATAGATACATTATGTATACTAAAAAGTTCACATTGTTTAAAGACACTTTTACTATCATCAGTAAATATTTACAAATCATCTTAGGCACCTCAAACTTTGGTTTCCTAACATCTTGTAAAATGCATATAAATTACATAGTAATTTTAATGTATAGATATTAATTGCTCATCAGTATAATACTCTATAACTCATTTCACAGCCTGTGAGGTAAGTACTAGTCTCCCCACTTCACCATCCTGCCTCTAGAGCTTGAAATATTTATAGGATTATCAAAGTGAGCAGAAAAATGCCAGATTCAAAAGATAAAATAGAAATATGGTGTATTTGCGCTTAAAATTATAGGGCATTTAGTAGTCAGAGACAGGGCTAGACCTAGAATGAATTCTTCAGTCAAGATATAAACAGGTCTCATGGCGTGAAAAGTTATACTTACATATGTATAACGGAATCATTTTTCTGTACACCTGAACTAACACAACACTGTAAATCAATTATGTGCTTGTGTACTAAGTCACTTGAGTCGTGTGTGACTCCGTGAGACCCCATGGACTGTAGCCTGCCAGCCTCTGGGGTCCACTGGCTTCTCCAGGCAAGAATCCCGGAGTGTGTTGCCACGCTCTCCTCCAGGGAATCTGTCTGACCCAGGCACTGAACCCCTGTCTCTTACGTTTAACCTGAATTGTCAGGTGGGTCCTTTACCACCTGAGAAGCCCAAATACGCCAATATAATATTAAAAAAATTTTTAAACACACCTGAAATAATTTTATTTTTTACTTTCCTAAAGCATACATCTACAGTTTCAAATAGCTCTATTAAGAAACTTCTATGAACAAACTTGCCTGCCTAAATTTTGGCACAAGTGGACTATAAGAGCCATTTTCATTTATTCATTCATGCAGGGTTTATTCAGCTATATATAATGAACATCATATGTGGAGCACTTCGGGGAAAAAATGAAAAGACAAGTCTTTTCATATACTCCTGGAACTAAGTCTACATAAAATAGCCCTGAAACCTAGATTCATTGTGGAGTAAAGGGCAAGGATTGAAGAGTTCTGAGCTTGCATGTGACATAATCAGATTTGAGTGCTGGAAATATCATTCTGGGAGTGAAGTCAGACATAGAGTAGGTGGGGATATTGACTTATGTCAGGGAAGCAGTAAGAAGATAATTTCTGTAATCCAACCAAGAGAAGACGAGAACATACACTGGAATGAAGCATTTTAGATAGGAGGACGGCACAATTTCAAATTCTATCCAATTTCAGAAAATGAGAATATTAGACCTAGATCATCAATCACATTCAAAGTCATGTTTATAAAGGAAATAAGTAGATAATAGCTAGTATGTACCTTTGATAAGTTATGCCTGTAGTCACTGCTTCAAAAACATTAATCAAGTACTAACATGTTTTTGGTCAAGTCAGAGATACAAAGATGCATACAATGCATATGACACAAACCTTGCTTTTAGGGTCCCCTTTTGGCAAGAGAGTCACAATTATTACAATACAGTATTTAATACAAGAGCTATAATGTTATCATTTAAAAGTACCATCACATTAAAGAAGGGGGTGTATTTAATATCTTAGAGAATATTTATGTGGGACATACTGAATAAATTTATCCTTTCAGAAATTGTCATTAATAGTCTTCTGTAAATTATGGGAAGTTTCATAGATTTATTCACAATCCTTTCTCTGAAAAAGAATGGTGGGTGATCAAGTGATATTTCTGGTCACAATAAACAGGGAGAGGTACAGAACTGCACCAGTAAAATTAAATCCATAAAAAGCACAGAAGACTTCCCAGAATATTATTTACAAAAATCACCATGTTTTGGATCAAACTTCTACTTAAAATTGCTTTTCCATATTACTCTACTGAGGCTTCCTACTTAATGAGATGTCTGGCAGCGAAGATTTGGAGAACATTCATTTAAAATGCTAGAACTGCTTTCCACTTTGCTAAAATGTTAGCAAGAAACTTTGAAAGTGGCAACACATTTGCGAGACATCATTGTCAAATTTCCCCTAAAGGAACAATGTGAAGAGATAGGAAGAGAGCCATGAATCAGATTTTCAATGCCAAGCTTTTGCTGTTGAATTTCCATGAACATGTCCCTAGTTTTGCAATCACTTCTCCATTTCAGGAGTGGATTCCACTTCTTAAATTACTTTTTACTAATGTTTAACCCCATGTGACTCTTTATCATATCATTCATCATATTCTATCATTTGTTTTACTACTAGATAATATGTGTGTAAGAAATTAAAACAACTGAAAGATTAGCCAATCCAACACAAAAGTTAATAAACTTGCTTGGCAACATTTAGAATGCATTCGAAATTGAAGCAGAAATTACATACATTGTCTGCCAGACTGCATTATCGACTGGGCTAGGTAGTGTCTCAATGACTTTAAATTTCTATGATAGATCTGACTGCACTGTATTGGTGTTTATCTGTTTGCACATCCACGTATGGATGTATTTTGGAGGAGACTTTCTTTCATAATGGAGTATGTGATTTTGGAGACTTACTATATTTATTCAACTATGTATCTACAGAAATTCTTGGCACAAGTTTATGCTGTCCATAGTATATAATGGATGACTGACTGACAACCTAAAAATAAACTAAAGAGATTCTTCTCTAACAATTTGCATTGGGCTTATGCACTTCCATTTATATCATTTATTCAGTTTTGGGATTGGCATAAAATTTAATTTTAAATTCTTTAAACATATATGTCTGCTGAAAGCCATGATATAAAAATAAGTATTATATTATTTTTCATTCTAAAAATGAACACATGTATTAATCATTCTGAATTTCATGGATGTTTAATAGATAATATTTATTTGAATATTTGCATACTCCTGGAATATTTTTTCAAACAGGAAGATAAAAATTGCCAGATATAAAGCTTGAAAAACTATCATAAAAATGTAACCTAGAATAAAAATATGTGAAGGTAAGAGAAAACCATTGCTGACTTCCAGAAACCATATAATCAATCATCCCTTTCCAGTAGTCATCCATTTGTTCAACTGCATTGTCTTCCAGTGTTCTTTGGGGGGTAATTAGGTAAATACTTAGCATTCTCATAATAATAATAATAAAGGTATTCTGCTCAGAGAAAATAAAAAAATCCAACAAAGGAAAGAATAGTAAAGAAAAGAATAGTCATTGCAGATCTAAGGGGAGAAGAAGCCTAAAAAAGCAAATAACATAATAAACTAAGACGTCAGAATATAAGCCAGTGGAAAATATAACTGTACTTTATAAATAAGATGATAGTGTAAGCTAATTTGTCCTGTCTCTCCATGATCTTTGTTATTATTTGCACTGAAAATAATGCTATATGAAATATTGTTGCTTATATATGAGGACAGTGCTATGGCACATCAATAAAATCTACAAAATTGTTTTGTTTCGGGAGTAGGAAAGGATTGTCAATAAATTCATTCACATTCTCTTCTCTGGTCCTCTGTGAGCAATGGTGTTCACTGGCAAGTTGAAGTTACAGCTGCAGACGGAGAGTCTAGAACCAGTGAGTGAAAAATCAATCAGATTGTGATTAGAACATAAGGGAGATTGAATACCCTAACCTGACATACTAGGAGCAAATTCTGACCAGCTAAGCTTGAATATCCGTATGGAGTCAAATAGTACACATACAGTTAGTCCAGTTTTAAAAATAAACTGATATTGGTATACCTTGATGCATTTCAAAAAGCATCCCCAGTTCCTTTTTATTGTATGGGCTTCAGCCTGTACATTCAAAATAGAATGTCAGCAACAATCAACACTATAAGAAAACAAAAAAGAAATGCTTTGTATGTCTCAACATTTTTGGTGGTGAAACAACCCAAGAAATATTTTGAGTGGTCGGTTCCTATAAGCTGGGCCAATCACTGACAGGTGAGTTTGATGTCCCCCCAAAATAAATGAATAAGGATAATTACATTATTGGACTAACTGTTTTCATTAGAATGTTGTAAGAAGGTGTGTTTAAGTGATATAAGTATTATCCAGCACAGGTTTTATAGCTAAGCAAACAAAAAAATCTATCACTGACCCAGAAATTACCCTATGTCATGTGCTATACAGTTCCCTTAGACTGCACATGATCCTGACACTAGACTTATGCGATAAGTATCAACTTCATTTTCTAAGTAAGAAACTAAATCTTAGAGTAAAAAACTTGTCCAGAGTCAAAGATAGTGAAAGCTTCAGAATTTGGCCACAAAAAACTTCAAAATACCATGATCATTTTATTTAAAATAAAAATAATATAAATATAACCATAAACTTGATAGAATTCAGATAATTTGTATTATTTACACTAACCAATGAATATGACTATTTGACCTAAAAATCCAAATGGAGAACATGGATTTTCAATAACTATAATTTGTGGCCAAGGGTTTTCTGGCTACAGGACACATTGACAGAAATATCCTATTTTCTCAGTTATTCTAGCTTTATCTTAAAGACTTTGCTAGACTGGCAGAATTCCTGGGTAGTTTCAGCATTCCAGTGATTGTAATGTTTTAAGAGATGGTTATAAGCCAGAAACTAAACATCTGTTAGGCTAAAAATAAAAGCATTTCTTTTGTTAATTTATCCAAGACTTTTTAAAATGCTACTATCAGCATGGCTTATCAAGACCCCTATAAATATAGATAGCCCAATATTTATTGTATTAACCACATGTTCCAAGTCTAATCAAAGCAATTTTAATTTACCATTCTCTATGAAGTTTTTCTGTTTGAACATACTAGGATCATTATTTTATTTATAGATTAGGTAGCAACTGAGAAAAAGTAAAGTTACATACTGTATATGTATATACATAATGTGCAAACTTTCAAATAACTGATATGCAGGTATGTAAGTGAATCACAGCAAAACAATAATTTCAAAACTAATTAGAAGGTTGGCTTAAAAGCTCTCCCTCTGAATTTCCAGGACTGCCTATGAATTCTGCTATATTAGTGAACATGTTGTACTGTCAATGCCATTCTTCATAACCAGAGTATGACCTTTGTAAGGCCAGAGACTGTCTTTTTTCCTAGGATCACAATGTATAATGCAGTTCTGGTATTCAGTATTTACCTATTGAATAAATAAATGCATATATAAAGTAAAACATCAAATTACATAATGGCAACATAGGTTAATCCATATCTATGGAAAGATCTGATTTCTTCTTGAATGCTTGGGAATACGTCTTTAGTTCACCCAGGCACAAATTTTATGGAAGAAAGTTATATTTAATCATGTATAGATGAAATAGAATTATTACTCAAAACCAACACAAGCCACCTATAGTGCCCGTGACAGAAACTGAAAGGAGTTGACTTGCCTTGAATTCTAAGCAATTGTTGCATGCTGGTCCCTGGACAATAATATAAAGCTGGTAAAGTTTGTATCTGAGGTGACCTTCACCCTGCATTGTTTGAACTTCTTTGACCTTTTGCCTCTGTTCCCAGGCATCCAGAGTCTTGGGATGTGCTCTGACTGTCAAGACTCTGATGTTGTGGAAAGAACATAAGCTCTGCCTCTACTCAGACTAAGTAACCAGCTTGGGTGTGAGTTAATTTCTCTGACCCTTAGTCCCCTTAGTGTAAATTTAGAATAATAATGATGTTCCTATGGAGAAAAGGTTTGGGCCTTATGAGAGGATGCAAGTAAGAATACTCTGTAAATTATATGACATTGAGTAGACATTTAATATTATCTAAAATAAACTTAAAAGAGGAGAATTTTTGATGTCCACTCTGCTCTGAAGTATCTATGAGCTAAATAACTTCATTCTCTCCACTCTCCAAGTTCTCATCTATCCGTGCAATTCCTGGGACTAAAGCAATCTGATTGCTGTCTAAATTTATTCACTTTAACCTAGATACCTGATAAACATAAAGCCAGCCCAGCTTGTTGGCATTATTAAATAGGAGATTGTGAATCCAGTTATTCTAGAGACTGCTGGGGACAAGTGCCACTTCAGTCTAATCTGATTGTTAATTCCTACCCTAAGACATACAGGGGTAGAAAGGTGACATCCTAGAAAGAAAGGCTATTCATCTCAATTTAAGGCTCCAATACATAAAAGATGGTAATTTAATTTCCTGAAATGTACTTGTCTGAAAGTATAATTAAGACAAACCAAGTCACTAAATAGTTTTTATCAAATATATAGGATAGTGGTATTAACTACTAGATGACTTATATTTCTATAGTGATTGTTAAAATTATATTTGTAAAAGAAGCCAAGTGTAACCATTTTAACACTTCTAAAAAGGCATACTCTAAGAGGTAAAATTAAAATTAGGGAAAATGAGGCCATTTATAATGGGTCATTATGACTCTGAATAACGATGATTATTGGTTCTGGTTAATAAAACTGTCATCTAACACAAAATAGATATTAAGCTAAATTACATTACATTATCATTCTATGATGCTACAAAATTCACTGCAAAGCTTTTTCAGAAAATAAATCCTCAAGAAAAAAGACTCAGTATTAACCTTTTTTAACCTATTTTCAAATGGTCTTAATTAATGAAGGAATCCATGTAAAGAATATTTTTAAATGTATGCTGTAAAATGCCACTGTTTTACTAGAGCAAATGATCAAACATTTATTATTCATGTATTTTTTAAAAGATGGAGCTTTGGTATAATATTTGATGAGGGTGGAATCAACCATTCTCAAATTTTTCTTCTGTTATTCAGCTTTATTGCGAAAGTCTTCTCTCCACTGTCCTTTCTGCTAACTAATTCATGTACAGGAATCTTTGGTCTAGTCAAAGCTATGATTTTTCCAGTAGTCATGTATGGATGTGAGACTTGGACTATAAAGAAAGCTGAACATTGAAGAATTGATGCTTTTGAACTGTGGTGTTGGAGAAGACTCTTGAGAGTCCCTTGGGGTGCAAGGAGATCCAACCAGTCCATTCTAAAGGAAATCAGTCCTGAATATTCACTAGAAGGACTGATACTGAAGCTGAAACTCCAATACTTTGGCCGCCTGATGGGAAGAACTGACTCATTTGAAAAGACCCTGATGCTGGGAAAGATTGAAGGCAGGAGGAGAAGGGGATGAGGGTGAGATGGTTGGATGGCATTACCAACTCAATGGACATGAGTTTGGGTAAGTTAGCATTGGCAATGGACAGGGAGGCCTGGCATGCTGCAGTCCATGTGGTCGCAAAGATTTGGACACAAATAAGCGACTGAATTGAACTGATCTGAACCTATACCACCATATCTAAATCTAATTGCACTCAGGTAATATGTCTCTAAATACTTTCTGTATTCCCAGAATCAAAATTAGATATGTGAAAATACAGACTTTCAGATATTTTCCAAACCTGCTGATTCAGAAACTCTGTTGTAAGGCCTGTAAATCTGCATTTTAATTTTCCCCAAGGTATTTAAATATATATATATGTATATCTGGTTTGAGAATCATTTACTTGAACCAGATTTCCCAAGTGGTGCTAGTGGTAAAGATCCTGCCTGCCAATGCAGGAGACGCAAGAGACTCAGTTTGGATCCCTCGATGGGGAAGATCCCCAGAAGAGAATGGCTACCCACTCCAGTATTCTTGCCTGGAGACTTTCATGGACAGAGGAGCCTAATGAGTTATGGTCCACATGTTCACAAAGAGTTGGACATGCATGAAGCAACTTAACATGCATGCATGTACTTGAACCAGGAACAATTAGAAAAAACAACCTATCAGTGCTAGAATATATTATTGCTGAGCTTAACACTTCCGCTCAGTTCAGTTCATTTGCTCATTCATGTCCGACTCTGCGACCCCATGAATTGCAGCACACCAGGCCTCCCTGTCCATCACCAACTCCCAGATTTACCCAAATTCATGTCTATCAGGTCGGTGATCCCATCCAATCATCTCATCCTCTGTCGTCCCCTTCTCCTCCTGCCCCTAATCCTTCCCAGCATCAGGTTTTTTTCCAGTGAGTCAACTCTTTGCATGAGGTGGCCAAAGTATTGGAGTTTCAGTTTCAGCATCAGTCCTTCCAATGAACACCCAGAACTGATTTCCTTTAGGATGGACTGGTTGGATCTCCTTGCAGTCCAAGGGACTCTCAAGAGTCTTCTCCAACACCACAGTTCAAAAGCATCAGTTCTTCGGTGCTTAGCTTTCTTCACAGTCCAACTCTCACATCCAGAAATGACCACTGGAAAAACCATATCCTTGACTAGATGGACCTTTGTTGGCAAAGTAATGTCTTTGCCTTTGAATATGCTATCTAGGTTGGTCATAACTTTTCTTCCAAGGAGTAAGCGTCTTTTAATTTCATGGCTACAGTCACCATCTGCAGTGATTTTGGAGACCAAAAAAATAAAGTCTGACACTGTTTCCACTGTTTCCCCATTTCCCATGAAGTGATGGGACCAGATGCCATGATCTTCGTTTTCTGAATNTCACAGGATAAATTCTTTCGGAGATCAGCTTTTTCAAAGACAAGGTTAAATGTGACCGTAAGAGATGAAACTAATATGTCTGGGTTTCCACATGTCTCAAGACTTTGGATCCCTTCAGAAAAGCTCAAGTAATTCCAAGTGGCATTGCTAAGAACACAGGTCCACTTGGGAAAGGTTCTATTAGCAGATAAAACAGGTTAACTGATAGTACATCACCATTTAAAGAGTCACAGCCTGCAAATTTAACAGTTAATTATGAAAATCCCTAGTGAATTAATAGGGGCTCATATGATTTGCTCAATGTTCATATTTTCTCCTTGGCATACATCTTCTGTAGTATAATCTTATTAAACATAATATTAAGTAGACATGTCAGTCTATTTTATTTTTCTAATTATTTTAACATGCAGCTGACTCAAATACGACAGTGCAAACCTAAAGATATACTAGTTTGACATTCCACCCCACATGACTTCTCTCCTTTTGTATATCCTAACAGGAATGTTGTATTAGGTCAATCCTGTTCATATGTATCTTTTAATGTTTTAAATTATGGAAGTATGATAACACATTTACAGGAGATTTGGAAAATACAGAACAAAGTTGCACATAGTTTTACTATATTTTTTTAAAATAGATAAATTAAGATTTTTGGAGTTTCAATATTAAACTCTCAAAAATTAATAGAATGAATAGAGAAAAAAGTAGAAGGATATAGTAGACCTGAAAAGCACTATGAACCTATTCAGCACAATTAAGATTTATATAATTTTCACACAACAGCAGGATATAAATTCTAAGTTCCCACAGACTACAAGACACTGGAACTATAACCAGGGATATAAAACAAGATGCAAAAATTTCATGGTCTGAGGGTATTGAAATCATACAGAGTCTGTTCTCTTATCACTGCTGTTCACAAGTATCTTAAGTAGAAGTCATTGTTGGTGAGAACCACATATAAGGCATTTTGAAAGCAAGACATTCAAAGAGAAACTGAGGAAAGACTTCTGCTATGAATTAAGCCTCAAAATGATATGCAAGAGTCTATTAATATTCACATGTGCTACTAATGATTCATTGGATATAGCTCCTGCTTTCAAACACTAGTAAGTTAAACCTATATTTGTCACAAGCTCAATAAAAACTTAATAAAACAACTCTGCACACTCTAGATAATGGCCCACTTACATGTAAAGCACATAACTTCCAGTCATATATGTCAATGACGTTCCATGAAGTTGGGCTCAAATTTGAGAAATCTGATGTTAAAAAGCCATGGAGCTTCATCATTAAATTCAGAGTTTAGAGCTGAGTAACCAGCTAAACAAATGGATGAATAAAGAAACCACAAAAACAAATCAATCAGTGGAAGTACCCACAGATTACTTTGGAGCAATGTTTCCATCTGTTCAAGAGTCTTTTTTTAAGAATTAGCGAAATACATACATGTTTATTACATATGTATACAGTAAATAATTGGCAGAGTCATGATATCAAGTATACAAAAATAATTATGGCAGAAGTAACATATGTCCTAAGTATTTGTCAGATATCAGAGCCTGTGACATCTCAGCCTTACTCCCTGCAAGAGCCCAGTGTGCCACAGACAATGATCAAACTTGGCAGATTCCCCCACTGAAAATTTCCAATGATCCATAGAGATGTCCCTGCAGAGATTTGCAAAAAAAAGAGAGAGATTTGGGTAGAACCTATTTATTAGCTCATTTCTGAAATTTTGGGGAAAAAAATAATTTTTACTGCAACCTGGCCAACCTAATCATCTGACATATGACCTCTGTCACAAAATCCATACTGCCTTATCTCATAATCTGCTTAAGAAAAGGGAACAACTCATACTAACTTGTGGCTAAGGGAAATCAACAGGTTCTAATTTAGCTAGAACACTAAAAAAAGCCAGAGGAGGGTGGGAAGTGAAAACAATAATCATGGCTTCCACAGCAAGTTATGCAGGTGATGAGATGATGTCTTCAAATTTAATTAACAGTGTAATACAGTGCAGATTTATCCAGGCATAACCATACAGCCATCTCACTCTTTGCAGGCATCTCATTCTGTGAAAGTGTGCTGGATAATTTCATCTAAATTAATTTAAACTGGCAAGGGCTAACTTAATTACTCAGTATCAGTCTGAACAAATTAAGCTGGAATCAAGTTGGTAATATCACTCGAAATCTCAAAACTGAAACTCCAAGCAGACTCAGATGGAGACAGTCAACACCTCAGAATTCCCACCAGGAACTCCACTTGCATGGATTTTCTACACAGTTTTACGAACGTAGGAAATAGCCATGTAGACACAATTATGTAAATAATAATCTTTATCTCTGTCTCTTATACACATCTAGATGTGTATAAGAGACAGACTCTTGCCTGGAAAATCCAATGGACGGAGTAGCCTGGTGGGCTGCAGTCCATGGGGGCGCTAACAGTCGGACAGACTGAGCGACTTCACTTTCACTTTTCTCTTTCATGCATTGGAGAAGGAAATGGCAACCCACTCCAGTGTTCTTGCCTGGAGAATCCCAGGGATGGGGGAGCCTGGTGGGCTGCCGTCCATGGGGTCACACAGAGTCGGACATGACTGAAGTGACTTAGCAGCAGCAGCAGCACCAGCTTCCACAAGTACAAACCAAAAAACATTTCAATCAAATAAAACAAAGTCATTGGAATAAAAAAAAATAGAAAGTATATAAAGTAGACTAGTCACAGATGGAGAGAAAATGAGTGAATAGGAAGACTGAAGTATGCAAAATGCAGCACAGAGAGAGATAGAAATTAACAAAAAGACACTAAAGAGAATTTAAAGAAATGGAGATAAAAAGCAATCAAGAAGCTCTGACAAGTGTCTAATAATAATTTAAGTAAGAAATAATAGTGTTCATAGGGATGGGGAAATAGTTGAAATGTTGGTTGAAAAAATACTTTGAATTCAAGACAGAGATGAGTCCTCCTATCACAAGGTAGATAAAGATATACTTATTTAGTTTGTAGGGGATTGTAGAACATCAGGGACAAAGAGAAAAATCTTGGAATCAAACAGAGATAAAGGAGAAATAAGTTCTTTATTTAGAAAGGTATAATCAGACTGATAGCAGACTTCATCATCATTAGAGGCTAGAAGAGGATGGAGTAATATTTTTAAAGTGCTGAGGAAATAATATTCAAAGTAAAGTTAACATTTACAAGGCAGAGTAGAATGAAAAAGGTTAAAAGCATACAATGACACACGAAGTATGTCGATGCAAAGAAATATTAAATAAAGAACATATATCATTAATAAACAAATCCATAAAGATTTAGGGAGCCACTGTGCAAATAAGTGGGTAAAGCATATTGTTAAGTCTACATTTGAGGTAGAAATGACAATAAAATTACAAACACTAACTTTTATTCTTTAAATAAAAACTGAAACTAATTGATGGATAATGCAAATCTTTCTTAACAAGGGATATCTAAAAATAGATTTTCAATAGGCAATAGTATAGCTTAAAGTGACATCATGAAGCACTTGAATTAACATTAAATGTGTCATCAAAAATCAGTTTATTTTCCTTTAAAGCATCAATTCAAGAGCAACTTCAACTCTGTGGATTTCAAAACAGATTTTGTTTTTACTAGCTAAACAAAAGGATTGTTTTGTTTTTACTAGTTAAGCAAAAGGATTGTTTTGACTTAAGCAACAGTCAGTACTGTTACATAGTTTTGAACATGTAAAATATTTTGCAGATGTAATTGCTGAATGATTAGCTCCTTGCAAAGAATGAAGACCCTTGTCTTAAAAACTGTTCTACTTATCAGAGACAGTCTAGTTTTTCAACTCATAGATATTATTAGCTAATATCTAATAATTTACTATTTAGAGTAAATTTTATCAACAAAAAGAGAGTTCCCTGGTGGCTCAGTGGTAAAGAATCTGCCTACAGTACAGAAGACACAGGAGACGCGGGTTCAATCCTTGAGTCAGGAAGATCCCTGAGAGGAGGGCATGGCAACCCACTCCAACATTCTTACCTGGCAGGTCTCATGGAAAGAGGAGCCTGGCAGGCTGTGGTTAAAGAACCGGGTGTGAGTGAAGTGACCAAGAACAGCACAGCAGCACATCAACAGAAGGAAGTGGCCTCTGTGGTGGAAAAAGAGCAACTTGCATAATGCAGAAGATTTCTGATGGAGTTGGAATGTACTGCGTATCAATGACTCTCATTTATATAGTGGCTATATTTTTTTTAATCATTTGTTCTTTTTTTTTTCACTCAATATAGTGTTTTTATGAGAATTAACAACAACAACAAATTTTTAGTAACAGTTCTTGGTAAAGTCAAGGAAGTAAATTTCTTTTTTCCTAAGAGATGTCTGTAAGAGTTTTTTCAAGAGTACAAGAAGGAAATAATATCAACTTTCATATTTAATGAGAAATTCAAAAGACAGTCTCAGTTCAGGATTTAATCACAAAAGTTGTTGGCATGACTGACATCAATACACTGTCTACGTCCACTAAAAGTTATCAAACATTGTTTGGTTCACTCCATCAGGAAAAAAATTAGTTATTCAATTTGTTGAAAAAATTAACTGCATCATTTTGGTGTGGATAATGCTTTTTGAATTTTTTGTGTAGAGAGTGTGAAAATACATTGATTAAAGTTTTCTTTCCTCTACTAATTGTTACAGAAATACAATTTTCAGTCTTTTTTTCCTAGGTTTCCTTCTTACTGCGTTTCCATGTAATTGAGAAAATGATCCGTTTATTTCTCTCTCCACAATTAATGGGTGCGTTCTTCTCTGAGGCTCCTTAATCTTAAAGAGTGTGAAAATACATTGATTAAAGTTTTCTTTCCTCTACTAATTGTTACAGAAATACAATTTTCAGTCTTTTTTTCCTAGGTTTCCTTCTTACTGCGTTTCCATGTAATTGAGAAAATGATCCGTTTATTTCTCTCTCCACAATTAATGGGTGCGTTCTTCTCTGAGGCTCCTTAATCTTACGCCCCTGATAAGCAGCCCTCCATTGCGCCACCGGGACTTCCATTCCTAACTGCAGGCTGTAACTGTGAAGCGCGAAGAGAGGAGTGTCCCTTTTATTTCTCATCCTGCGGCTCTGGGGGATTTTTTTTCTCTACAATTGAAAGGCTAGAAATACATGAAAAGCATCAACTCAATTAGCAGAAAAACTACCATGGAAAATACAAACATTCTACACATAAAATTCTCCAAAAGAATCCAAAAAAAGCTACTAGTTGGGCTGCATAAAACGGAAGAAAACAGGTCAGTATAGCTTTGGGAATCATACGCAGCCCTTCTTGCAGTAATCCAAACATATTAAGTATTATACTGTATCTACAGTAATCTGTGATTTCAAGCATCTAAGGAAAGAAAGAAAAGAAATTGTGGGAAATTTGAACCTGCTCTATCGTTTTATGTGGAAGTAAGAAGCTGAATGGGAAAAGAATTGAGAAGTGCTGGGAGAAGTTAGAGAACGTGAGGAAATAGGAAAAAGAGAACAAGTAAAGGGACTCCACAGTGACGAAAAGGCATTGCTCAGTTTTGTTTATTTAGTTAGCTACACATTATCTCAATTTATCAAGCCAGAGCACTCCCATTTTTTAAAAACCTGTGTTTAGTATAAATCTTAAAAAGCTATTTTCTTCAAATGTGAAATAATGTTTACACTGTTAGCATCTTCTGGTTAAATTTTATACTTGTGAGCATATGTTCTAATATGAGCCTAAGATCACACACTGCCAAATCCATATTGTATAAAGAAAATTGCAGAAATATAATCAACTAGCTTGTTATTCATTTATATTTGCTTACAGGAAGATAATATTGTAACTTGCCATAGTATAGGAAACCTGAATAGTGCATTAATAAGAAGGATTTTATCACCTACATAGTACCTACCATATCTAGGTAACCATTTGTTGTATCATTTATTCTCATATCTAGAGAACATGAGAAAAGAGATTAAATTTTAAGCACTATAGGGAAGTTTTCTCATAACATGAATTGTTAGTTGTTTAAAAAATGATAGATATTTATTTTAGGTGGTTTAAGGATTTTTTTCCCCTGGAAACAGAATTTTAAACATGTGGACTTATTTAGGTCAATTTAAACCCAATAATTGTGCATTTGACAGATTTTCAACTGCTTTTTACTAAAAAAAAAAAAACAAAACAGTTTTCTAAGTAATGATCACAGTCAAAAATTCATCACCGTTTTTAGTATGATTTCAGTTTCACAGTAAGCATAGCATTTTGTCAAATTGAAACCATATGTGAAACTCATTACGCATTAAGATGATCTTTCATTGCAATAATTTTGTAATAAATTGTTTACTTATATAAAATTTCTGATGTAGTGTATTATTAAAGCATTTATTTTTCTCATCAAGTGTAAAATTCTTTTTTGAGGACAAGGATAGACTAAACTGGACCACAGTGAATGGCTGTGCAGGTTGCCCACTGTACAACCCTAAAGGAGCCATTCACATTGTACGCTTTGCAGGTTTAAGTATTTATTGCAAAATTTTTCTGCAGATGGCAGTATGATGGCTTTTTAAAATGGACACAAAGTGTTTTGAGTAAGAACGTCTTTTTCAAACTGCACAATAATGCCGTATGAATTAAGTGACTGTCAGCCCTGTTAGATTGCTTAGTGCTTGGCACACAGAGAACACTGGAGAAGTACTCATATTACAAAGATAATTTGTTAATTTATTGAAGTATAGTTGACTTATGTTAGTTTCAGGTGTACAGCATAGTGATTTGATATTTTTGTAGATTATATTCCATTTAAAGTTATTATAAAGTATTTGTTATATTCCCCGTGCTGTACATTGCATCCTTGTATCTTATTTTATACCTAGTAGTTTGTAGCTTGTGTCTCTGAATCCTGTTCCCCTCCCTCACCTGCTCCCCCAGTAGTAACCACTAGCCTGTTCTCTTACCTCGGAGTCTGTTTCTGTTTTACAACGTTCACTAGCTTGCTCTATTTTTTAGATCCCACTTATAACTGATATTTCTCTTTCTCTGCTTGATATATTTCACTAAGCATAATACCTCCAGGTCCGTATATACTGTTGCAAATGGAAAAATTTCACCCTTTTTATTGCTAACATTCCCTTGTATATATATTTATACACAGCCTCTTCTTTATCCATTCATCTGTTGATAGATACTTAGGTTGTTTCCATATATTGGCTATCAATAAAGATAATTTGCATACAAGGCTTTAACAACAATAAACTTGACTGAGTTCATAATGGTATTATATGTAATATGGAGGTATGACATTGTGACTAATATTTATATAAATACATAAATCCACTGAATGTAAACACAATTTAAGTGTAATCTGACTGCTATAATGATAAAATTAAAGCTTGAAGATATTTACACCCATTTATACTATTTGCATTAGTGAACACATTGGATAAATGTAAACTATCCTTAATGCTCATTTTCAATCATGATAAATTTCTTAAGTCACCAAGTACAGTTTGCTATTAGCTGGGTAGAGCATTTGATAATCGAATGGATTATTATAAGAAAATGAAGTTTTTATGGTGGCAAACTCCCCATCTATCGAGATGCCTCACTTAATAATAAGTTGGGAGAAAGATTACTATGCAAACAATCATTTACAAAATAAATTACATTTGCTCTCACAGAGTAATGGTCAAGGAGAGGTAAAAGGTTGAGGGTAGAGTGAGGAGAGTGGGGTGAAGTGGACACTGTGGACCAAACTCACTTGGAAGGAAGCCACGATCAGCCTCAAACTGAAGACAGCATCTGAAGTGAGCCTTAAAAATAAGTTTTTTCAGTAAGACAAGACAAGAGGTGTCAAATAAAGCAGAGGCAGGGTGGTGAACAATCATTAAAGATCCTGACATTTCTAAAATGTCTTATTCTTATACTGCAGACCTCGATTATGCTTCCAGAAATCACTGTGTCTCCCTCTGTCTTAGCATTTGCTATTTTCATTGAAATAAATATTTATAGCTTCTTCCATGGAGTATGGTATTCTGCAGGTCAGAAAAAATGCCTCCAATAGCTAACATAGAGCCAGGTATCAGTGACTGTTGAATGGGACTGACCTTTGCTATTGTCTCCTTCACCACACCCTCCATAGTCCCATTTCTGCCTTCCCTTAATATCTAACACATTTCTTGTAGAGCACTCACCACTTGGTGTTAAATTATTAATATTCTCTTTTCCTAATTAGACTGTGAGATCCTTGAGGGACGAGATTAGATACTATTCAATTTATGATTGTCATTGACTTCCTAGCATGTAGGAGGATTCATGTTTGTTTGTTTAATAGTGAAATCTCCTTGGTGATGGACAGGGAGGCCTGGCGTGCTGTGATTCATGGGGTCACAAAGAGTCGGACATGACTGAGCGACTGAACTGAACTGAACTGATCCTTAAGTATTTCCTTTTTTTTGCCCACACATGTGGCATGTGGCATTTTAGTTCCCTAAACAGGGCNTGGCGTGCTGTGATTCATGGGGTCACAAAGAGTCGGACATGACTGAGCGACTGAACTGAACTGAACTGATCCTTAAGTATTTCCTTTTTTTTGCCCACACATGTGGCATGTGGCATTTTAGTTCCCTAAACAGGGCCTGAACTCATGGCCACTGTGTTGGAAGCATGGAGTTTTAACCGCTGGACTGCCAGGAAAGTCCCTATCATTAAGTATTTCACTATTACTAGAAATGAGACTCCTATAGGTAGGAATGAGAGGAGGGAAGATGAAAAAACTTAAAGTCTGTCAAAATAGAGAGATATTAATTTTGGGGATTAACTGATTAAAAATGAGAAGCCCAGGATGACTCCTATATTTCACATGAAGATAACATTTGCTCAGATAAGCAACATTAGAATAATAAGTTGGGGAGATAATAATGAGCTGAGATATCTACAGAACATCCAGGCATCTACTAGATGGATCAGTGCTCAAAATATTGGGAACAAAGACAGATTTGGGCATCATGAAGAGGTAATAAAGAGTAATAACATTCATTTTTCTTGGGGATGGTCTTGATCACTGCCTCCTGTACAATGTCACAAACCTTCATCCATAGTTCTTCAGGCTCTCTGACTATCAGATCTAATCCTTTGAATCTATTTGTCACTTCTACTGTATAATCATAAGGAATTTGATTTAGATTAAAGCTAAATGGTCTAATGGTTTTCCCTACTTTCTTCAATTTAAGTGAATTTGGCAATAACGAGTTCATGATCTGAGCCACAGTCAGCTCCCGATCTTATTTTTGCTGACTGTATAGAGCTCCTCCATCTTTGGCACAAAAGAATACAATCAATCTGACTTTGGTATTGACCATCTCGTGATGTCCAAGTGTGGAGTCTTCTCTTGTGTTGTTGGAAGAGGGTGTTTGATATGACCAGTTCGTTCCCTTAGCAAAAAATCTGTTAGCCTTTGCCCTTCTTCATTTTGTACTCCAAGGCCAAATCTGCCTGTTACTCCAGGTGTTTCTTGACTTCCTACTTTAGCATTCCAGTCCCCTAGAATGAAAAGGACATCTTTTGGGGGGTGTTATTTCTAGAAGGTCTTGTAGGTCTTCATAGAACCATTCAACTTCAGCTTCTTCAGCATTACTGGTTGGGGCATAGACTTGGATTACTGTGATATTGAATGGTTTGCCTTGGAAAGAAACAGATCGTTCTGTCGTTTTTGTGACTGCATCCAAGTACTGCATTTTGGACTCTTTTTTTGACTCTGATGGCTACTCCATTTCTTCGAAGGGGTTCCTGCCCGCAGTAGCAGATGTAATAATTGTCATCTGAGTTAAATTTACCCATTCCAGTCCCTTTTAGTTCACTGATTCCTAAAATATCAATGTTCACTCTTGCCATCTCCTGTTTGACCACTTCCAATTTGCCTTAAATCATGGACCTAACATTCCAGGTTCCTATGCAATATTGCTCTTTACAGCGTTGGACTTCACTCCCATCACCAGTCACATCCACAACTGGGTGTTGTTTTTGCTTTGGCTCCATCCCTTCAGTCTTTCTGGAGTTATTTCTCCACTGATCTCCAGTAGCATATTGAGCATCTACCAACCTGGGGAGTTCATCTTTCGGTGCCTATCTGTTTGCCTTTTCATACTGCTCATGGGGTTCTCAAGGCAAGAATACAGAAGTGGTTTCCCATTCTCTTCTCCAGTGGACCACATTCTGTCAGACCTCTCCACCATGACCCCTCTGTCTTGGGTGGCCCCACATGGCATGGTTCATAGTTTCATTGTGGTAGACAAAGCTATGGTCCGTGTGATCAGAGTGGTTCATTTTCTGTGACTGTGGTTTTCAGTCTGTCTGCCCTCCGATGGAGAAGGATAAGAGGCTTATGGAAGCTTTCTGATGGGAGAGACTGACTGAGGGGGAAACTGGGTCTTGATAGCTAACTTGGTAATAACAATAAGCAACCATTAAAGCACTTAGAGCTGGTATTGTTCTAAATGCCTTACATATGCTATCCCACTTCAATATTCACATAAACCCTGGAAGACAGGCATAATTATACCAGTTTTATAAATTAGAACCTGAGGCATAACCCTACTGAATGGTTTACCATGAGTCACACAACTCTCAGCCAAGTAGGATTCAACCCAGGTAGTCTGGTTCTAAAAACCACACTCAATACAAATCCAGTGTGGAGATTCAGATTTCCAGCTTTTCCTTTCCCACCTACCAGCTATACAACCTTAATAATGCTATCTACTCATTCTGTGCCTCAGTCTTTTTTTTTTTTTTTTTTTGCAAAATGAAGGTAAAACTTCCATCTCCAAACAGTGTCTTGTATAGTGTGTGTGTGTGTGTGTGTGTGTGTGGTGTGTACTCAGTCGCTTACTCTTTGTGACTCCATGGAGTATAGCCCGTCACAGCCCTTGTCCATGGAATTTCCAGGAAAGAATACTGGAGTGGGTTGCCATTTCCTCCTCCAGGGGATCTTCCCGACACAGTGCCCTGCGTCTCCTGCATCTCCGAAATTGGCAGGCAGAGTCTTCACCACTGCGCCGCGTGGTCAGCCCGTGTCTGGTATAGAGTAGCATTCAATTAAGTCATTATTTTCATTAGCCTGTCAATGAATGTTGGAATCACAGAAGAGAGGCTGGGTTGATATGGGGAATGAGCAAAGGAGAGGGTCCTTGATCATTTAAGGTGTTGTTGGATAGACAGAAGTCTACTGTGGAGGCTGTGTGATCATTCCAAGAAGAAATGTGAAGCTTCTGGACCGGGAGCCAGGGGAGAATCTCAGAAACCTGGTCCAGTGCAGCAGCGGTGTGTGCACTCCACTCATTAAAAGCACTGTTAGGTACTAAGAAGATGAAACAGGAGGATGCCAAATGAAAAGCCTGGTATGCCATCCAAGAGTATGCTCCATGTAAAGGGATTGAGCAAAGAAAGCTAAAGAGATTCAGGTTAGAAGATAGGAGGTAAAGAAGTATCTTAAGTAGGTGGCAGAATCTTTCTAGGAGGCCTGTGACCTGGAGTGTTGGTCAGAAGAGGGCTCTTAAAATACAGTGGTGTCATATGAGCCGAGTTTTGAGAGAATAGTCAAGATGGTAAGAAGGAATGAGAATGAAGCAGCCTCACAGAGCCAAGGGAGGAAAAAGATGTGAAGTAAACAGGTGGGGAGCTGGGAGGTTAGAGCGAGACCACAACCTCTCCATCTCAGTTAATTCCAGCCACATTTTTATGAGGTAGGTACTTTATCCCCATTTATAGTTCAGTAAATTAGGCAACACAATTATCAATATCTTGCCTGGGGTCACACAGTCAATGTGTGGAGCTGGGATTTGAATACAAGCAGTCTGGCTCAAGTCCATGTTATTTCACACTCCTTATTCCTGTCTGCTTTACTGTTTCAGGTGGTCCACTTAATTTCATCTTTCTTATATGTCTAATGAGAGAAAATCTCTTTATATCATTTCTCCTCCCCTTCCTTCATGCCAAACAAGCTTGGAAGCGGGTAGGGGGCACAATTTTAGTATTCAAGGAATTTCCCTTTCAAATATGTACCTATATTCTGAGTCCTCCCATACCTCCTCCAAAGGCTTTGATTTCTTTGTAATCAATTTCAGAATAAAAGAAAACCAAACTAAATATTTGTATGCCTTTACCTGTATATTATTCTGAAATAGTAACAGTTTCGGAGCAGAGTTAAGGTAGAGAAGGGAGAGAAATGACACAGGAGAAAATTATTAAGGAAAAAAATGGCTAGCACTTTAGAACTAGTTAGTGAATTATTGAGTCATCAATGGTGGTGTTAAAAACAACTAATTTCTAAAACAATAAAGGTTAGATAAACAATACTGCTTAGCTACTTGGTGGTATCTAAAATGTAAAATATAGTGCCAAATATGTGTTATATCTGTATTTAAAGAGGCAAAATAAGGGAATAATAAGGCAAAATAAGGGAATAATAACTCAGAAATGATTATATACTCTTGTCCTCTTTAAAACTTAAAAGATTCAAAACACCCAATGAGCTTGAAGATCTTACCAGGATCCCAGTAACTCCAAAGAGAATCAATACTGTTATTGATTACATATGATACTAGGCTTCCCTCATTGTTCAGGTGGTAAAGAATCTGCCTGCAATTCAGGAGACCCAGGTTCAACCTCTGGAACGGGACGACCTCCTGGAGCAGGGAATGATTACCCCCTCCAGTATTCTTGCCTGGAAAATTCCACGGACAGAGGAGCCTGGCGGGCTACAGTCCATGGGGTCACAAATTGTCAGACATTAGTGAGCAGCTAACATTTTCTCTCCTCTTTTAATGATGTATTAAGAATCAATAAACNTGATTACCCCCTCCAGTATTCTTGCCTGGAAAATTCCACGGACAGAGGAGCCTGGCGGGCTACAGTCCATGGGGTCACAAATTGTCAGACATTAGTGAGCAGCTAACATTTTCTCTCCTCTTTTAATGATGTATTAAGAATCAATAAACTCTAGAATTTAAAATAGTCTGATATGAATTTACTTCTGTACAAATGAAAATTGCAATGATAAACAACCAAAACATAGCTGAATTTTAATGTTGGTTGAATAAATAGATCACTACATGAATAGAAGAAAAGGCCCAGGCATAAATTACGATGGTTTACTTTCAGGTTTTGTAACATACTCTTTATGAATAGTTTGATCTCAGATAATTACCTATAGATTTTAAAAGTCTAATTTTCTATTAAAATGAATTCCTTTTTCTATGTATATTTTCCATTAGCTGTAGATTTATTAAGCATCAAAGACAGTGAAAGGATTCATTTGGGTGGATTTTATTGTCGGGGTAAATATAGTATGTGAAAATTAACCTTAAACTAAATTCAAAATTCCAGTTTCCCCAGCCTACACTTACTCTCGAACTCAACGGTTTTCATCTCTGAGCATACTTCAAATTGCCTGGGGAATGTTTAAAAAATACCACATTACTGAATCCCATCCAGGACAATTAAATGAATGTCTGGAGGCAGAGCATTACTGTTTGTTACATCTTCCCGGTGATTACAGGGTATATCCAGAGCTGTGACCCACCACTCTGGCCTTTTTATTAGGTTTGATCTTAAGAGAATTCTATTGCTCATCTAGAATGTTAGAATTTTCATGATGAAGAGGTGTAAGGTAAAAGCTACTTCATTCATTTATTCATTCACAATGTATATTGAGATCCTAGAATACAATGTTGTTCGAAGGTTTAGGGGACACAGAGTCAAATAACAAAGAACCAAGCCCCAATTCTGAAGAAGCAATCTATTGCAATGGAAAAAAGACAAGGGAAAGGTATCATCTTAAGAGATACAGAATTTTCAAAAAAGGCTAGGCAAGCATATTTGGCCAAATAGTCAAAGTTACTGAAATTTAAAAACAAGCAATTTAGAATTCTCGTAAAAATCATTGGAGGTTTCTGAACATGATCCAAGTTATGTTTTACAAGAAGGAAGTGAACATAGAAAGTCTAGTTATATAATTAATATTTTAGATCAAAGTTAGATGAGAGACTAATAGCAAAAATGAAAGTCCTGAGGGGGAAGCAGATGTTAGGAATATTGTGAAGGCAAAATCTACACAATTTCTAAACTTAAGACATTTGATGAGGATAATGGGGTGGGGAACCAGACCCGAGTGCAATATTCCTGTCTGGTTTTCTAAGATTATGGTCCTGCTACCCAAGAAATAGGAAAGTGTGTGGAGAGAGGAGAGAGATGTTTTGGGGTTTGAGGTGCCAGTGGTACAAAGGGTACTACAGAGTAAGAGTGATTTGGGGGAAAGCCTCACAAAGATTAAAGTAAGGCGAGACAAGAGCTACAGTCCACAGAAGATTAGAAAAGTAAAGGGGGAAAAAAGTCTATCTTTAGGAAAAATTTGCATTCCAGGACAAAAAAAAAAAACCAGAAGAAGGTAAATTGTTAGAGTTAAAAGAAGTCAAGGAAGCCAAGAGAAATACATTTAAGATGAGCGCGATCAATAATATAAAAAAGCAAAAGGTGACTCATAAGTAGTTCTGAGGAAAGGAGTCTTGCTATCTTTAACTGAAAAGTTGGGATACAGGATGCCAGGCTGAAAAGTGTGATGTGAAATATGTAGTAAAAATCATAACAGTGAACACTGGCCATTCTCTGAAGAATCATAATTTTTAAAGACAAAGGTACATTTTTATATTATATGTTATATGAATACAATATTTTTAAATTATAAGAGTAAGTCTAATTGCTTCTTTGCAGAGAAGTTTATGGAAAGGAGAAATTAGCTGACTGACTAAAATCATTCGACAACCATGATCTGACTACATCTTTTCCTTAGAAGAGGCCTCGGGTGAGGCTTAATTAATACTGAACTTCAATCGGGCTTCCCTGATGGCTCAGACGGTAAAGAATCTGCCTGCACTGCAGAAGACCTGGGTTCAGTTCCTGGATAAGGATGATTCCCCTGGAGAAGAGAATGGCTACCCACTCCAGTATTCTTCCCTGGAGAATCCCATGGTCAGAGGAGGCGGGTGGGCTAAAGTCCAGGCGGTCAAAAAGAGTCGGACACTGAGCAACTAACACTTTCACTTCAATTGGCCAGGCAATTAATAGTAAGACAAAATGATAAGGCTGATGCTGGATAATTTATTTGAACATTGTTAAAAAGTAATAAGCGAAAATAAGTAGTTCATGGTGGCTCAGAAGGTAAAGCGTCTCCCTCCAGTGCGGGAGACCTGGGTTTGATCCCTGCGACGGAAGATCCCCTGGAGAAGGAAATGGCAACTCACTCCAGTATTCTTGTCTGGAAAATCCCTGGACGGAGGAGCCTAGTAGGCTACAGTCCATGGGGTCACAAAGAGTTGGACACGACTGAGCAACTTCACTTTCACTTTTAAAAAGTAATAAAAAAGTATAAGTAAGTAGTTCATACAATTTAAAGATAAACATTTACAAATATATTACAAAGCAAAATCAAGAAGAAAATAATGTTAATTTTTAACACATGAATAGTAAACATAATTGTAATCTAAANACAGTCCATGGGGTCACAAAGAGTTGGACACGACTGAGCAACTTCACTTTCACTTTTAAAAAGTAATAAAAAAGTATAAGTAAGTAGTTCATACAATTTAAAGATAAACATTTACAAATATATTACAAAGCAAAATCAAGAAGAAAATAATGTTAATTTTTAACACATGAATAGTAAACATAATTGTAATCTAAATTTTCAGTCACTTAGTAAAAAAATTATTAAAACACTTAAAAATGAAGAAAATTTAAAACAAATTGAAAGCAAATAAAATTCTTTGGCTTTATAAATTTGTGATCTTCAGTGGCAAAATTTCATTCTATCCGTTTTATATTTTTCTAACTGATTAATAATCTTTTGCCTTATCTGTGGGGTCTGGGAAATGCTGCAGAAGAAGTTATAAACTATTTCTGCATATTTTCCTCTAATTCTTTCATTTTCAAATAATTCTACCTATTATTTGACAAGTTTAAGATTTTTTTTAATTATCTTTCTTTCTTTCCAGGAACAGCAGTTTAAAAATAAAGGTAGAACTGTAGTTTCATTTTCTTTTGTTTAAACATTTTCAGTTTGTCTTTATCATCTATAATTTTATTTTATGTACTTGGAAATTCCGACACAGAGTTTCTCTCTCACTTTCAATAGTGTCTTATATGCCACCAGAGCAGGATAACGCTTACCATACATGTTTGCAGCAGCTTGATGTTTTTGCTTATTGTATTATGCTGTGATCACTTTAGGACTGCAGATTACTTTTCAGTTTGTCATTTTTGTATAAATTTAACAAACAAATTGTTCACTTAATCTTATAATGTACAAATTTCAGAGTAAAAATAAAACAATATTATACCAATGAAGTTACTGTTATCTTGGTACTTCAAATTGGTGTCATACAGTTGAATGTAAAATACTAAAAGCCTGTACTGAAATCACTACATTGCTAATAATATATTAGTTCTTATGTTTTAAAATACTGGTATTCATACTCGATGGATTTTGTAAGTGAGACACTATATGTTCAGTGGTTCAAATTTACATAATGCTCTGTAATATGCTGTAATTTAATTATCATGACCCTATTGTAAAGTAATAAAATTGCTAAGGTAATAAAGTTGCTTATTAGGGAAGCAATTCTGCCATTCAGTTTTTTGTTCTTTATTTTAGACTGATGCGAGATGTCCACAGGAAATTTTACTAATATTTTAATAATTTTTGTATTCTTTGTATGGTTATGGGTTTTAAAAAGTTATTTAAAGTATTCTGGTTCACTTGAAGATTATTTGTTAAATTATTTTCCATTTTTAATGCTTGCATTTAATGTGTTATAAATGACATGAATGTAAAAGCAATTCTATTCAAGCATTCCCATTTTCATAATTTAATATCATGTTTCATGTGGGGAAAAATACAAAAAATTAAGATTGCCTTTGCAATTTAATGTTTAGAGTTTTGAGTTTTATTTGTTTTCTGTTTCTAATTTCACTTATTTTCTGACATTTATCCATCTATTTACCCATTGGAACACCCATACATATTTACATACACATACATAAATGTTCTGGCTCTATAGTTCTGCTTGAAAGTTTTGTTATATCTAGAATAATCTAGTTTGCCCTTCCCAGGTTTTCACATCTCATTATTCTTTAAGATACTGTACAAATCCTGTCTGTTCTATAAATTTTCCTTAATCACAATAGCATAAAATCTTCTCTTCTTCCTTTGAATATCGTTAGTCTTTAATATTTATTCCACTAATTTGTTAAATATGTACTACTCTCTCATAGTTCTTAAAATGTTACACTGCTTAAATATTTTTGCTTTTTATTTATAATTCACTAAATTGCACAATTATTGAGAATAGGATGTTTCCGGTAAATCCTTACCAANCTTCTTCCTTTGAATATCGTTAGTCTTTAATATTTATTCCACTAATTTGTTAAATATGTACTACTCTCTCATAGTTCTTAAAATGTTACACTGCTTAAATATTTTTGCTTTTTATTTATAATTCACTAAATTGCACAATTATTGAGAATAGGATGTTTCCGGTAAATCCTTACCAATTTGATCTCTGATTGCTTTCTTCAAAAACCAGCAAATACAAGATAAACAGGCAATGAAATCTCCACTGTTTCCATATTTTATACTTATATGAGAAAGTTACTCTCTCTCTCTCTCTCTCTATATATATATATATATATAGAGAGAGAGATGTATGTAGAGACTTTAATAGCAATAAAGTATAATAACAATCCTGATTAACCTCTTGCAACTTTTCAAGTTTATTCTCATGTATTGCCTTAAATGTCAGGAAGGTCAGTTTCCTTACAGAGGAGGCTTATATTTGGATGACTATAATATGACTGCAAAGATTTGATCATTATTACTCAGTGAGGGGAAAACCATATTTAGAAACTAGGAGGCTTCTAATCCAGTGCCTTTCAAAATATCTGTAGTGATACATGAATTTATCACCCACTCTCAATCTGTCACCATTATTTTTTAATAATATAAGTGAATTATTAGAAAAACAAACAAAATGTATACACAAATCTAAATTTTTTATTATTGGATTCAAGAGCCATCAGACAACTTTGGGAAATAGCTATAAAAGTTCTGACATGGCTATCCTCAATGTGCTTGTCATTTTGGAGGCGAAACAAGTATCACAAGAACTAGCCCTGTCTCTGGACCACACTTTGATTACTGCCTGTGTCAGTCATGATATATTCCTTCTAAGAGAATCATTTTCATCCAGAACATCTGCCACCTAAGTGAAGATGTTTACTCACAAGTGAGCTCTGTTTCCCATCATTTACAGATGATCGACTTGGGACCAAAGGCTAGACTGGCCAGCAATCTATGAACAGTGGCCTGGCTTGAAAAGATGAGCTGGACATTTTTTTTTATTTTTTTTTCTCTCTGGATTTATATCTAATAAGTGAAAAAAGGATGTTCTATGATAGTCCGTGATTTTGTACATGCTTGTAAGAGAGGCAGGCTCAGTCCCTGGGCAAGAAAGATCCCCTGGAGGAGGCAATGGCAACCCATTCCAGTATGGTTGCCTGGAGAATTCCATGGACAGAGGAGCCTAGCACGTTACAGTCCATAGGGTCGCACAGAGTCGAACACGACTGAAGCCACTTAGCATGCACACACAAACTATGAGCTACTAGAAACTCTGAGTAAACTGTAAAAGTTGATTTAGGTCAGAGAAGAAAGAGGAAGAAATCAAATACAGCTGAGTCATATTAATAGCAGCTCACTAAACGTTCAAAAACCACTGATGCCAAGGTACAAAGAATTGCCATAACTCTAGAGTTGCCTTTAACTCTAATATCCCTCAGCCCCAGGCATGAAACAGCATTTTTCTCTTGAATGTCCTAAGATTTAGATCCCATACTTTTTGCGATTTTCATATATAATCTAGCTGGCATAAATGGGTCTAAATTATACAGGAAACAGTTTATCAAAGACAAGTCCAAGGTTGTTTTCTTTATTCCAAATAAGCTCATTGCAAAAACCATAGATGCCATATTTGGAAGACAGGTTGTTAGTGTACATGTCTCTAACTGGCTTTCAGTCTGCAATGAGACTGTAAGCCAAACTGGATTGGTATGATGAAGCTTTTATGTTTGCTCTCTAATATCTACCTCCTACCTTCATACTTTTCAAATTCTTTGCTTCCAACATATTCCCTCCAAAAGACTGCTTACAACATTTTCCATAGTTAATTATAGTCTGATTTTTCTCAAGGAGGGAATCCTTTAAAATTAATATTAAACTATTTTAGTAATAGAAGAGCCTCGATAGTTTACTTGTCTACTGTAGGCTCTCTGATTTGCAGAGCTCTTAGAACCAGACCTCTGTCTAACAGACCAGGCATGTGCTTTTAGTGCGTATGAATCCAGACACATATCATTTGGAGAAGGAAATGGCAACCCACTCCAGTGTTCTTGCCTGGAGAATCCCAGGGACAGAGGAGCCTGGTGGGCTGCCGTCTGTGGGGTCGCACAGAGTCGGACACGACTGAAGAGACGCAGCAGCAGCAGCAGCAGCCACTTATCACGTGCTAGCGGTTTTTGGAACCATCCCAGAAATCCAAGCTGTGGGTTTGAGACTGAGCGCACAGTGATTCTCAAAACATGTTTTATTGCCCTGATGCTTGTTGCTGTAGATTAGTTTTAACTCCTTAGCTACATTAAAACAGAATACTTGCTTTGTATTAAAGAAGTACCTTTTAGCTTAAAAGTGGAAACATATCTTCTTTTATCATTCTCCAATAAATTCTAAATTTTAAATTGCTGCTAAACGTAATGGCTTATATCAGAAGGTAACTATGGAGTATTAGATTAACACAAACTCCATGTAATCTTATCGAGCCAGTAGGACACAGAAATAAGAGAAAATGTGTTTGAATCACAGGAGAGAAAGCATGTTGGATAGATCTGTAAAATGCTTTCTGTTGTGGTATCAGCTGATTGATAGCAGCGATTCTCAGAAGGGTTCCAATATTATGCCTTTTAAAAGCTGGAGATTAGTGCAACCATGGTGAATAGCACAGCGACACTCTGGCAAAGAAAAAGGGTCAGGGCTGGCAAAATGTGGCAGGTGTCAAAATAAAAGGTTAGGCTCTGTGCCTGGGGACCCATCTGTCAGATAGAAGTATGATAAGGCAATTAATGTATTTATTTATATTGCTCATGACAAATCATGTACTCCATAAAAATGGTCGATTTAAACACTCTCTACTGTTCTCTAGAAGTTCAAATTAATTAAAAAAATAAAACATTCAAAACAAAAAGCAAAGTCAAACAATAAAATGCCTTGTTTATATAAATAAAGGTTTGATGAATTATAGTAGTATACACGGAAGGATAAAAACCCATACATGTAACATCTCTTTTTAATACTTGGGTATAGTTGATTAATAATGTGTTAGTTTCAGATTGTCAACTAAGTGATTCCATTATATGTATATATGAAGCCATTCTTTTTCAAATTCTTTTCCCATTTAGGTTGTTACATAATATTGAGCAGAATTTCCTGTGCTATACACTAGTAGGCTTTGTTGGTTATCCATTTCAAATATAGATGTATGCACAGCATGTTAGATATAACATCTTGACAATACAGTGTTTATATTTAGGATAATACAAGATCCATGTTTATGTTGCAAGATAATTTCAGTAGTGTTCTTTGTAAATTCTGCATACTTATTATTCCATTAGGCTAGATTTCATAATCTAAGAGTAAAATGAAGCTCAGAAAAACCATGAGGAAATAGAAATTTAGAAATCCAAGCTATGTCTTGCATTTCTTTAAATGTTTTGTTCACAACCTTGTCATTATTAGAGCTTTCGTTTTCACTTTGTGACTAATCCTGACTCCTCTTTAACTTATTATTTATTTAGCTTTCTCACCACTTCTGCTTTGCAATCTGTTTAAACAAGAATATGTTTAGATTCAATATTCATCAGTGATACACTTTTACATATAAAATAATGTCATAAATATTTTAAATGTCATGTTATTTTACTAGTCAATAAAAATCTAACCCATGATTCTGAGAAAAATGAGACTTACTACAGTTCAAAGTTTTATGCAAAAACTGACCCCCCAGATTTTCCTCTAAATAAATTTCTCAATTATCTTACTCAAATAAATGAAGCTCACACCTTATGGTAATATCAAAATTTGAAGAGAAGTAACATGTAAGTCTATAGTATAATATGCTATACATAGAGGGAAAATTCAAGTTATTTAACTGTAGAAGGAAAACATGCCAATATTACTATATTACTGCCAAGTTGCACATTATGTCTGCTAAGCGACGAAATTTAACAAGTAAAGCCATTGGAATAGTAAAGAGAATCATTTGGCTTTGGAAAGAACAGAGATATTATATTCACTAGATTTATTTTCTTCGTGTCGATGCAGCATTTTTGCCCTCGTGCGTACTTTCCATTTATAAGAAGGATACTGGTTACATTTTGAGTCAATGATTTTTCTCTCCAAAATTCTCTTCTAGCCCTTGACATTATTGCATTATTAAACTACTTTCTATGAAACTTGGCTTTCCATAGTATGACAGCAATGTTAGAGTAGGAGTTGAGGGAGGAAAAGTAAATTTAAAGATATAAAACACAAATTTTTTATATTTTCCACTTAACGTTCTGATACATGATTTGTAAGTTATGTTTGAAGTTTAATTGTAGTTAACCAGTACTTAAAATTGAATTCACTCATGGCTTCATTTCCTGATTCAATGTTGTTCCTATTGCCTGTTTTATTTTTATTTTTTTGAACCTCAGTCTTCTTAATAAGCTCTGTTTCCTATCCATTTTTTTCATTTGCCTGGATATACTTGAAAATGCATCAGGTCAAAAAGTTCTTATTTACCATTCTGTACACCTCTTCAAAACTCTAGGGTATGCTACATGAATTGAATTCACTCATGGCTTCATTTCCTGATTCAATGTTGTTCCTATTGCCTGTTTTATTTTTATTTTTTTTGAACCTCAGTCTTCTTAATAAGCTCTGTTTCCTATCCAGTTTTTTCATTTGCCTGGATATACTTGAAAATGCATCAGGTCAAAAAGTTCTTATTTACCATTCTCTACACCTCTTCAAAACTCTAGGGTATGCTACATGCTAAAATAATAATTTCAACAGAAAATCGTGATATCACTGAATTTTGCTATGGAGTAGCAAGAAAAATACATCAAACAGAAGGTAAGATTTTTGTTTTACTACTAGACAGTGAGAATTATCCATTTTAAGTTTGTTCTTTTTGCAGCATATGTTCTATCTTTATATAAGACAAAATATATAATGGAGGTCATTTTTAAAAAAGAAAAATCACTTTTATTTTTCTACAGAAGTATAAGAAAAAAAATTTGCTGGGTGTCCACTCACTTAAATTCAGTTATTTGAATAAATTATGAAAATTCTGATGTTTTAAAATTCTCATTTCTCCAGCATGGTATTTGGTCTATCATCACAGGTATGATTTCATAAATTTCCTCTTACCCATCAGATACAAATTAATACCAATTTGCGACATTGCTTTCTCCATTTTTCATAAAGCTTAACACATATAAGGCTATTTGGGGAAAAATTCATTTTTTTATCTGTCATTCTTTCAACTCATGGTAATAATAAATAGTATTCACGTGTGCCTTAATTATTTTAACAAGGATGTAATTTCTTAGTATAAAGTCTGTTATGCAAAGAAAATACCCAAGTGCACTTTTATTTTATATTATGAAAAAAATGCTATTGCTTTCAAAAGGTTTTTTGTTTACAAATCTTTGAAATGTGTTCCCACTAAACATCAAACATCAGGATAAAATGATGTTGGATCTCAACCATTCTCAAAGCATCATCCTACCCCCCTCTCTACCCTCCGTTTTTGTTCCTCTTATAGTTCCTGATTGGTTTGTTTTTTAAATGATCAACCACTCATACATCACAAGGTCTGTTATTATCCCCATTTACAGATAGGGATACTCTGATATAAAAAAAATCCTTAAAATGTGAATCCATCACATTTTAGTAATTAGATTTCTATCCATCTACTTATTCAAACAAGGAATGCCAGAATGTTGAAGAACTGAGGAACATAAGTGTGAAAGTTACACCATAAGGTAAGAAAAAATTTAATAAACTATGAAAAAAAAAAGCATCCAACAGTCTGAAACAGCAAAAGAACTTGGGGGCCAAGCATAGGGATATTAAGATGAAAAGTGGCAATGAAATATGGATAAGGAGCAACACTGGCAAAATGTGTAAAAACTAAGATAATGGAAAGAGATGAATAATGGAAATGGTGACGGAGGAAGCATACCGTTTTTCTTTGCCTCTAACATGATTATTGAATAATTCTGATAGAATATTGCCTGTATTCATTTCAATAGAATAGAGAATAAAGAAGGATCTGTGTTTCTGGAATTAAAAATATTGTGGACCTTCATGATTTTTTGTGATTTGTCAGGTGAATAGTTTATTATGTCAGAAGGCATTATTGTATGATGGTTTAAAGAATGGACTTTGGAGACAGCCAAGAGCTCAAATCCTGGCTCTCCAACTTCCTATTATGCTTACGAACTTGGCAATGAAGTACCAGAGCCACCTCCTACTGGCTCATGATAGCTGATTATGTGCATCTCTTCCCAACATCATGTTCACTGACATCACACTGGTAATTTGAAATCAGCCAAGTTGAGATTAGTTACATTGCAAAAACTGGCAAACCATAAAAATCAGGGCTTTTCCCCTCAATGTGCCAGCTTATCAGCACACCCCTGGACCTTGGGCAATTCCCTAATCCTTCTGAGCTTTAGTTTTTTCATCTGAGAAGAAAAAATAAATATGGCAAGTCCTCACAATATTCTGCAGAGCTTTCCATGGGTAATATATTTCACATGATGCCTGGTAACTAGTATAAACATCAATAATGGTAGCACTCTAGTAATTTAATTCAGCCTATTACACAAAACACTGAGCCATTTTGCCTTTCTAACACACTAGAAAGCATTTCAATTAGTTCATCAAAATTCCAGGAGAGAAGTATTTATAAAAATTATTCTACTGACTTTACAGATGGAAGGATTGCTCCTATATATTTTTAGATTTTATAAAGAAGACAATTGCTAATAGTTACTTAGTAAAATTTCTTCTGTATGATTAGTTTTAAAAAGTTACTTCTGTTTCCTACAGTGACTTATATCTGAAGGGCATCCTTTGGGGTTTTAGCCCACCATCCCCTAAATTAGATTAAATTCATGGCTTTAGCTCTTCAAAATTTGTTGATAAGGTAATACAAGGACTGATGTTGGTTGTATACCCCACTGTTTGGAAAGCTCAAACAGAAAATTCTGAGCCACAGGCCACTGTGTCTATCAAGATGACAGACAGAATGTATACCTTGAAACTTTGAAGGTAGGCTCTGCAGGAATAAGGAATTTAAGAAAAGATTAAACAGTCTAGAGATAACCCTGCTTAGTTGCCTACTTAACAACTCTCTCATCTTGGTAGTCTTCAATATGGATTTATTCTTAAGATCTTTGCTTCATTTCTTTGGCCTTGGAATATAATTCTTCATAATGTTTTAAGATAAGTTATATCTACCCTGTTTCCACTATAGCCTGCAAAGTATGAAGATAATTTTCCTGTTAAAGTTATTAAGTTGAATTGTAATGTCCTTTAGTATTTCAAAGACTTCATGGTAAATTGCTTACAAAGATGACTAAAATAATCTCTCCCATCCCTGTCTGCACATACATTTTGTGTTATGATTTTGCTGTTTCTTTCATCAAGAACTAAAGTTTCTCTACCCCTTCAATCCAGACTTTGTCAAGTGGCTTGCCTTGGCCAATAAGACATTAGAAAACAGGATGAACATAGAAATTTGACAAGCACTTGTACATCTAGGCTTACTGTTTTGCTGTCCTATGACTGACATATGAAGAAGCTTGAGCTAGCAACCTGGAGGATGAGAGACCACAGGAGGATAGAGATGAGCCATGCCAGCTAAGGTTCTCTAGACTCACCAGCTTCTAAAGAGCAGGATAAATGTGCAAGGCCATTCTATATTATGTAGCCTTAGATGACCTCTCTCGGGGAAGGCAATGGCACCCTACCCCAGTACTCTTGCCTGGAAAATCCAATGGACGGAGTAGCCTGGTGGGCTGCAGTCCATGGGGTCGCTAACAGTCGGACAGACTGAGCGACTTCACTTTCACTTTTCTCTTTCATGCATTGGAGAAGGAAATGGCAACCCACTCCAGTATTCTTGCCTGGAGAATCCCAGGGACGGGGGAGCCTGGTGGGCTGCCGTCTATGGGGTCACACAGAGTCGGACACGACTGAAGTGACTTAGCAGCAGATGACCTCTCTGCTAACTGGATAATCAACTTATCATTGCACAGAATCAGAAGCAAAATAGAATAGTTGTTGTATGAAGCCAGGGGTCAGTCAAAAAATGCATGCATTTTTTCAAGGTCAATAATCTCTTTTATGGCAAAAACAATACAATTTCAGTTTGCATTTCTAAAGTACAATTATGGGCACCTCTAGCTGTACATCAATATTTCTTTTTCCCTTTTTTCCATAGTAATACATTTGATGTCAGGCTTAAAGACACTCAGTCAGAGATTACATCCACGAGCCAGATTCTTTGTGTGTGACCAGAGGATGACGTTTTCATTTCTGAACTATGAATGGAAATGATGTATGTATTTACTGAGCTTTCTCCATGCTCCTATTTTCCCTTCCTCTTCCATTCTCCCAACTGGATCCTACAGAAAACTGATTTACCATGCAGACTAATGCAGCAGATTAATCATATCTTAACTAATAGAATAGTTTTGTGCAATATATTTTGGTCCCAAAAATAATTTAGTTGGTAGAACATTGGCTCTTGGGTCAAAAAATCTAGGGGGCTTTGATAAACTTTGCCCCAATTTTTGGAATTGGCCAGAGGCTAATCAGTCACTTACAGGAACTGTAATTTTGTCTCCCTAGATAAAAAAGTATAATTCCAGATAGGCTAAGCAGGAATTTTGAAAACTGACCTTACTAATTCCTATTTCTACCGAGTAAGAGGGCCACAGTAACTGGCGATTGCCCTAGGCATGTGTTATTTTAGTCCCAGCAAATGCTTATATACCAACAAAGTGCCTTAGGTAACATAATGGGAAATAATCAAGGTGAGCTTTTGGCACTTGGACAGCTAGGAATAGTTCTCCCTGAAAACACAAATATACTCCATTTCGAGGTATTGAAACTAGAGGAAAACTGGGAAAGAGGATTTTAGTTACCTTCTGAATATACATTCAATGATGGTAGCCCCAAAGTCTCAAACTTTGCTGTGTGTGACGGGGATTGCTAAACAAACATATTTTAATTCTCTCTCTTCCTCTCCTCACCCTCCCAGAGGTTATATTTCAGTAGCACTAGGAAGTTTGCTTACAATTTCCATATTTAAATACTACCATTCAGTGATTCTAAGATAGGAGGTCTGTGGCCCTTTAGGAAACTACAGCCACAGCAGAAATGAAATTCATGTATTCGTGTACTAAGATTCAGTTCCAGGAAGTGTAGAAATCTAGACGTGGCAAGTAAGTTCTAGAGAAAATGAGTTACAGTTTTCAAAAAAAAGATCTAATTGTCAAATATTCTTTTATGAATGATTTTATTAAAAAAACTAATGGGGAAGAATTACCAAATACAAGTATAAAAACAAGTATAAAAATGAAATTGCCTCACAATACCTGTGAGTTTCCTACTCAATGTTCAATGTACGGTTCAAAAGTAACCACCTTTGGAAGTTACACTGGGTTTCCCTGATGGCTCAGATCATAAAGAATCTCCCAGCATTGCAGGAGATTCAAGTTCGATCCCTGGGTCAGGAAGATCCCCTGGAGAAGGGAATGGCAAGTGACTCCAGTATTCTTGCCTGGAGAATCCAAAGTCCATGGGGGTCACAAACAGTTGGGCACAACCGAGTGACTAGCAAATGGAACTCATATTAGTTGTCTCTCACGTGCTTTCATCACACTCCATCATTTCTGGATCAGAGCAAGAATTGCATTGGATTTAGTTGCCTGGTTTATGTCTTCCCTGGTGGACTAAATGCTCTTTAAGGGGAAAAAATTGTCTCACCAAGGTATCCCCAGACTTATCAGGATGCCAGGAATATTCCAAGCACCTAACCAATATTTATTAAAGGAATGAATCTCTATATAGAAAATAGCTGGTTGATTTTACCAATATAGGAAATGGACATGAACTATAATGAGACCAGGTGGAAATTGCCTAAAGGGTGTGCTTATATTAAATAGATACCTAGTTAAGCAGTATAGACACAGCAGAGGTATATTCAGAAGATAATGTTGAGCCATGTCACATAGAGGACATTCTAGCTTGGAGAAAGGAGTAGATTTTAGTGCAGGTTCAAGCACTGGAGATAAAAATCCTTATTCATAAGAGCAATCTCCCTGTAAAAATGACACATAGTTTTGGGGTATAGACTGAATCACTTTGATTTTCTATTCTGTTGTTCAATAATTACTGTGGTTATTTTTCTATGTGATTAAATATCCTTTTGAGTCATGCTGAGGATGGTATGCTTGTAAGGAACTGAACTGTTGGTTAGACACCACAGTTAATCAGAGAAGTAATCATCTCAGATATTAGAATACAAACTTTAGCAAAAAAATGCGCAACTGAAATGTGAATTCTGAAAAATTCAGACTCATAGAAACAGAGTGGAATGGTGGCTGCCAGAGGCTGGGTGGTGGGGAAAATGAGTATTGTTGGCCAAAGGGTACAAACTGTAAGTTGAATAAATCTTGAGGTATCTGTTGTACAGCATGGTGACTATAGTTAATAATACTGCTCTTGTATACCTGAAGTCTGCTAATAGAGTAGATCTTGAGTGTTCTTACTAAAAAAAAACAAAAAACAAAAACTATTTGAGACAATAGATGTTTTAATTAGCTTGGTTGTGGTAATCATTTCACAATATATAGCAAATCAGTACATCTTTGGGGAAGGCAATGGCACCCCACCCCAGTACTCTTGCCTGGAAAATCCAATGGATGGAGGAGCCTGGTGGGCTGCAGTCCATGGGGTCGCTAACAGTCGGACAGACTGAGCGACTTCACTTTCACTTTTCTCTTTCATGCATTGGAAAAGGAAATGGCAACCCACTCCAGTATTCTTGCCTGGAGAATCCCAGGGATGGGGGAGCCTGGTGGGCTGCCGTCTATGGGGTCACACAGAGTCGGACACGACTGAAGTGACAGCAGCAGCAGCAGTACATCTTACACCTTCAGTCAGTTAGTCCGCTCATTCACTCAGTCATGTCCGACTCTTTGCAGCCCCATAGACTGCAGCACACCAGGCTTCCCTGTCCATCATCAACTCCCGGAACCTATTCAAACTGATATCCATTGTGGTGGTGATGCCAGCCAACTGTCTCATCCTCTATAGTCCCCTTCTCCTGCCTTCAGTCTTTCCCAGCATCAGGGTCTTTTCAAATGAGTCGGTTCTTTGAATCAGGTGGCCAAAGTATTGGAGTTTCAGCTTCAACATTAGTCCTTCCAATTAATATTCAGGACTGATTTCCTTTAAGATTGACTGGTTGGATCTCCTTACAAGTCCAAGGGACTCTCAAGAGTCTTCTCCAACACCACAGTTCAAAAGCATCAATTCTTCGGCGCTCAGCTTTCTTCACAGTCCAACTCTAGCATCCATACATGACCACTGGAAAAACCATAGCTTTGACTAGACGGACCTTTGTTGGCAAAGTAATGTCTTTGCTTTTCAGTGTTATCTAGGTTGGTCATAGCTTTCCTGCCAAGGAGTAAGTGTCCTTTCATTTCATGGCTGCAGTCACCATCTGCAGTAATTTTGGAGCCCAAGAAAATAAAGTCTCTCACTATTTCCATTGTTTCCCCACCTTACACCTTAAATGTATACAATTTTGTTTTGTTATTTCTATCTCATTAAATCTGGGGAGAGGGGATAGGGGAAGGAACTACAACTGACTTAAAACATAATCCATCTCTCCAGATTATGCTTTGACAGAATTATTTAAATTTAAGTAAAATACATTAAAATTTAAGTTTAACTTTCTGTGTATTCCAAGCTTTAAAATTCAAGTTTTAACTTTCTGTGTATTCCAAGCATGACAGAGAAAAAAAGAAGACACAAATACTTTAGAGAAGAAAAAGAAAGAGCTTGCCCAAAAGATACAATTGCAGTCTGAAAAGGGTGCAAGCCAATCTCAGCAAGCAGTTGGCCAGCTGTATGAACTGGGAATAGTCACTTAACCTCTTCTCCACCTGAATCTCATTAGTAAAATTAGGAGAAAGAATGGAATAATTTATAAGGTTGCTATTAGCTTTAAAATTTTTATGAGTTCAGAGCCTTTAAAAACTTGGCGCCCTCAGCAAAAAAATAGCACTGAGAATTTTTTTTCAATATTCCTTTTATCTATAATGGAAACAAGTTAGAAATAATAGGCCTAATGTTCACAAATCATTAAATATTTACTGGTTACTCTCTTGATCACCATTTTGATTCAATATGTATGTATAAATCATCAATATTTTCAAAATTCAAAAATGTGCACAAAGGAACTTTCTAGTTTCTGTGATGACTTTGAACTAAAGTATGATAAACTTTTTTGTTTGTGTGTTTTTATGATTATCATTTGTCAATAAGCCCTAGAATCTAAGCACAATATTATATATACATGTTAAGTGCTTAGTTTATCATTATAATTTTCCTCTTGAGTTACAAACTGAATAACTTTTCTAGAGTTTCCTCATTTATGTTTTAAAATGTTAGTGTCCGGGTACTAAAAAAAAAAGAAACGAACTTCTCCAAACCATGTGGTATGCTAATACTGAAAATAAAATGAGTGTTTACTCTCTTCCTTGCATGCTAAGTCTCTTCAGTCATGCTTTTCTACCCTATGGACTGCAGCCTGCAAGGTTCCTTTGCCCATGGGTTTCTCCAGGCAAAAATACCAGAGTGGATTGCCATGCCCTCCTTCAGGGGATCTTCCCAACCCAGGGATCGAACCCATGACTCTTTATGTCTCCTGCATCGCAGGCAGGTTCTTTACCACTAGCACCACCCAGTAAGCCCTGTTTCTCTTGAGGGAAGTGTTACTAAGGATAAAAAAGAGATAGCTAGATAGGGACATTTGTTTATACACAAATAATGTGATAATTCTATTTTATAATTCTATACACTTTTATTAACTGAATCTATGACCTTACTAGTACTTTTGCTTTTTTAAATAAAGAAGTATTTTTGGGCTTCCCTGGTGGCTCAGAGGTTAAAGCATCTGCCTGGAATGCTGGAGACCTGGGTTCGGTCCCTGGGTAGGGAAGATCCCCTGGAGAAGGCAATGGCAACCCACTCCAGTACTCTTGCCTGGAGAATCCCATGGACAGAGGAGCCTGGTAGGCTACAGTCCATGGGCAGCGTTTCACAGCCTGTGCTGACTCGCTGAAGTGAAGTGAAGTAATGAACGAAAAGAAGAATACTATATGACGATAGAAAAAAATTGAAAGGGGTTATATTTATAAAATAATCCTCTATACTAGATATTGTACAGTGAAAATTTGTTGATTGATTAACCTTCTCAATGCTCCTTCCAACACCTCCTTTCTACCCTCAGTGTTACAAATACTGTCACTACCTACCTTCACAGCTCACATCCCCACTTCTTCTAATGATATGGGAGGCTGTTATGGCCAATCAGACACAAGACAACATCATCTTGGAACACTATTTTTAATACTTTTCACACAAATGAAAGAGATGCCTTTTCATTCAATCTTTGAATGGTATTTTGAGAAGCTATCGGAAGCTGCAGTTGCCTTCTTGTAAGGCTAGAGAGAGTAAACCGACATACTTGAGGATGGCAGAAGAGAGAGATTCTAAAACAACCATATAGGACCACCCTACATCTATAAAGAATTCTTGATAGGTGACATAATAAATTTTCCTTATTGTTTAAGATACTTTTAGTTGGGTCTTCCGTGTATTGTATCTGAAACTGATACACTCATTCCTTTATTTTCAATCTCCATAAGTATAAACATGATCTTACAGAACAAAGCTAGTGGAGGTGATGGAATTCCAGTTGAGCTATTTCAAATCCTGAAAGATGATGCTGTGAAAGTGCTGCACTCAATATGCCAGCAAATTTGGAAAACTCAGCAGTGGCCACAGGACTAGAAAAGGTCAGTTTTCTTTCCAATCCCAAAGAAAGGCCATACCAATAATGCTCAAACTACCACACAATTGCAGTCAACTCACACGCTGGTAAAGTAATGCTCAAAATTCTCCAAGCCAGGCTTCAGCAGTATGTGAACCGTGAACTCCCTGATGTTCAAGCTGGTTTTAGAACAGGCAGAGGAACCAGAGATCAAATTGCCAACATCCGCTGGATCATGGAAAAAGCAAGAGAGTTCCAGAAAAACATCTATTTCTGCTTTATTGACTATGCCAAAGCCTTTGACTGTGTGGATCACAATAAACTGTGGAAAATTCTGAAAGAGATGGGAATACCAGGCCACCTAACCTGCCTCTTGAGAAACCTATATGCAGGTCAGGAAGCAACAGTTAGAGCTGGACATGGAACAACAGACTGGTTCCAAATAGGAAAAGGAGTATGTCAAGGCTGTATATTGTCACCCTGCTTATTTAACTTCTATGCAGAGTACATCATGAGAAACGCTGGACTGGAAGAAACACAAGCTGGAATCAAGATTGC
>SJYX01003693.1:210309-222945 GCA_006410675.1 Oreotragus oreotragus | reverse complement strand
GCAACCCACTCCTGTACTTTTGCTGGGATAATCCCATGGACAGAGGAGACTTGTGGGCTACAGTCCATGAGGTCGCAAAGAGTAGGACACTACTGAATAACTGAGCATGCAACGTGCATGCATCAACACTATTTCTCTGTATTAAGAAAATTTTATATGTTCAGTGATAGTTTCCAAGTTACAGACACACCACTGAACAAAATTAGAAAAACATGCTGAATTTCCCTGGACATCCTTTTATACCTCTTCTATACTGAAAAAATGTCAGAGTGAATTGGAAAGCAGACCATTAAGTTGAATCAAAGTTTATCATTTTAACAATTACTCTTTTATTGACTTTGAGAATCTAGGAGAATGACAATATTAAGTATGACTTTTTCCTGAATAGACCACAATTCAAGGTTTCCAATGACTAAAATTTAGTAACTAAATTGTTAAAATTCATTTTCTTAAATAATGTTATCACTAAATAATGATACATTTTGCTTTACTCAATAGATGTGATCTTTAATTTTAAATATTATTTTATTACATAATATGTGATATATAAAATTTATTTTTATCAATAGAATATTTGAGATATAAAAATTATGACATATGAAAATAAAATAGTGATGAACCTTCCAGCCAGCTCTGGAAGTAGTATATTACCCATGTCACACAGGCTGTGTGTGCACTTTCCTTCAAATTCCATCCCCCTCCCAGTCCCCAGACAATATCTTGAATATCTTGAACGTTGGTTTTATGCTTCCTTTACTTTCCAAGTAGTTTCTGTCATAAATACATCTATTTCTAGAGTTTGAAGTGTGTGTCCTGTGCTGTGGTGTGCTTAATTGCTTAATCATGTCTGACTCTTTGTGATCCCATGGACTGTAGCCCACCAGGCTCTTCTGTCCATAGGGATTCTCCAGGCAAGAATACTGGAGTGGGTNATGGACAGGGAGGCCTGGCTTGCTGCGATTCATGGGATCGCAAAGAGTCGGACATAACTGAGTGACTGAACTGAACTGAACTGAATAATGTATTAAGAAACCTTCAGAGTGGGAATTGCAAGAATGTTCTTATATAAACACTTTTATCAGTATCAAAGGTTATTTTTCTATATCTGCTAACAGAAAAAATAGCATGCTGCTATTCCTGATGATCTCACCAGGATCACCTTTAAATGTCTGACTGTATCCCAAATGAAAATTTGTATGAAAACATTATAAAGTTATCATAAAACTGAAAACTTAAGAAGTAATATCCCAGGATAAAGGAAAACACAAGCCTGATTCCTACAGTACTTTTCTATAAGTGGCACAGAATAGAGTCTAAAAATTCAAGCAGAAAGAGGCAGAAGCCAATGTTTGAAAAAAGAGAAAAAAAAAAAAAGAGAGAGATTTGGTAATATTTCAAATTTGCAATTAGAATTCCAAAAGAGCAACACCCTTGAATGAGGTAAAGAAACAATCCTTAGGAAATATTAAATCCAGTCTCAATTCAACACAATTATAGACAGAATAAAAGTGACCTATCTCAATCAACACTGCACACCAGATAGTCAGATTTCATCATCACCTGATGGATTCCTAAAACAAGGCAACTTTGAAAGCCCAGATAATCCTATGCCACATATTTTCTCCATAGCATTAGAAAATATTTCAATTATTTAATGCAGCAAGTATAGTATTAATAATGAAAATATTTAAATGTATAAATAAAATCATAACAAAAGATTTCATAAACCAATAATAAAGAAAGGTTTAATAATAATAATAAAGGTATATGCAATGTGCCTGGTAGACTACAGTCCAAGGGGTTACAAAGAGTCAGACATAACTGACAGACTAACACTTTCACTTAACATGCGTGCCAAGTCTATGTGTTGAAAATACTACTAAGTACACAAAAACTAAACTGAACAAACTAGAAAGATGTTTTTCTATTTGATAAAATGAACATTATATAAATCATTTCTAAGTTTCTAAGTTAATATTTATAAATTATACATAATCCAAATTTTTAAAATGTCTTAGGTTAGTAATTTTCCCATTTATTCAATAGAAATAGATATATCAATAATAAAGTTCACGATGAAAAATGAATATGAAAATTAGTTAAGGAATCACTAAAGAGAAAAAGCTATGAAAATGGATAATTCCCTAACATGTATTAAGACACAAATCAGCATAATTAAACCATAATTGAATGTGGTCCAAACACAAAAAGACAGACCAATGCTTAGCATAAAAAGTCAATATCTATAACCAAGTACATAGGAGTTTCTAGTATATGACCCATACTGGCATCTCAAATCACTAAGAAATAAAAAAGCTTTATTTTAAAATAAAGGGTAAAGAGGTAACTGCATAGCCAAAAAATAAACATAAGAATAAAACAAGTGGACCCATATCATCATCACATGCAAAAATGAATTCCAACCAACTGGAGACATAAATGTAAAAAGTGAAACTGTACAAAAACTAAAAGGTAACTTGGATGTGTTTCTTTACATCATCAGAAGGAAAATTAAAGACAAACGAAAATGGGGAAAAAGTTGCAGTATAAGAAATTCAGCACCCATTTACGATTAAAAAAAAAAAAACTTCAAAATGGGCATAGAAGGAACGTACCTTAAAATGTTAAAAGCCATATACAACAAACCCACAGCAAACATTCTCAATGGTGAGAAACAGATAGCATTCTGTCTAAGAAGACAAGGGTGCCCACTCTCGCCAATATTATTCAACATAGTATTGGCAGCTCTAGCTATGGCAATCAGAGAAGAGAAAGAAATAAAAGGAATCTAGACTGGAAAAGAAGTAAAACTCTCACTATTTGCAGATGATATGATACTGTACATAGAAAACCCTAACGATACTATTAGAAAATCACTAGAACTAAACAGTGAATTTATTAAAGTTGCAGGATACAAAATCAATGCACAGAAATCACTTACATTCCTAGAGACTAACAATGAAAAATCAGAAAGAGTAATTAAGTAATCAATCCCATTTATTATTGCAGCTAAAACAATAAAATACCTCAGAATAAACTTACCTAAGGAGACAAAAGAGGGATATACAGAATACTATGAGACACTGATGAAAGAAATCAAGGACAACACAAACGGAGGGATATTCCATGTTCCTAGGTTGGAAAAATCAATATTGTGAAAATGACTACTACCAAACATAATCCAGATTCAATGCAATCTCTATCAAAATGCCAATGGAATTTTTCACAGAATTAGAACAAAAAATTTCACATTTTATTTGAAAACATAAAAGACCCTGAATAACCAAAACAATCTTGAGAAAGAAGAATGGAGCTGGAGGAATCAATCTTCCTGACTTCAGACTATACTACAAAGTCACAGAAAGTATGGTACTAACACAAAAACAAGAAGTGTGGATCAATGAAACAAGATAAAAAGCCAAAATATAAACCCAGAACATACGGGCCCCTTATTTTTGACAAAGGAGGCAAGAATATACAATGGAGAAAAGACAGTGTCTTCAATAAGTGGTGCTAGAAGAAATGGATAACTACATGCTAAAGAATGAAATTAGAATACTTCCTAACACCATACACAAAGATAAAATCAAAATGAATTAAAGACCTAAATGGTGGGAGGGGGGTTCATGTTTGGGAGTTCGTGTAAAAAAATAAATAAATACAAAAAAAAAAAAAAAGACCTAAATGTAAGATCAGAAACTATAAAGCTCTTAGAAGAAAACATAGACTGAACACTGTATGATATAAATCATAGCAAGATCCTTTATGACCCACCTCCTAATAGCAAATGAAACAACTGACAAAGGATTACTTTCCAAAATATGCAAATATCTCAAACAACTTAATACCAAAAACACAATTAGTCCAATCAAAAAGTCGACAAAAGACTGAAAAAGATATTTCTTCAAAGGAGACATGCAAATCAAAACTAAATGAGATCAAAACTAAAATGAGATATCACCTCACTCCAGACAGAATGGCCATAATCAAGAAATCCACAAATAATAAGTACTGTAGAGAGTGTAGAGAAAAGGGAATCTTCCTACACCACTGGTGGGACCTTCTTTCACTTCTGTGGGACACTGCTGGTGGGACGGTACAGTTGCTGTGGAAGACAGAAAGGAGATTCCTTAAAAAAAACTAGGAAAAAAAAAAAATATATGACCCAGAAATAGCACTTCTAGGCATATACCTTAAAGAAACCAAAACTGAAAAAGACACATGTACCCCAATGTTCACTGCAGCACTATTTACAATAGCCAAGACATTGAAAAAACCTATATGTCCATGGACAGATGAATGGATAAAGAAGCTGTGGTACATATGTACAATAGAATACTATTCAGTCATAAAAACGAATGCATTTGAGGCAGTTCTAGTGAGGTGGATGAACCTAGAGCCTATTCACAGAGTGAAGAAAGTCAGAAAGAGAAAAGCAAATATTGTATATTAATGCACACATACAAAATCTAGAAGGACGGCACTGATGAATCTGTTTGCAGAGCAGCAATAGAGATGCAGTGATAGAGAACAGACTTATGGATAACAGTGAGGGAGAAAAGGGAGAGAGTGAGATAAATGGAGAGAGCAGCACGAATGCATATACACTAACATATGTAAATAGCCAATGGTAATTTGCTGTACAACTCAGGAAACCCAAACTGAGGCTCTGTAATAACCTAGAGGGGCGGGATGGGCAGGAGGTGGGAGGGGGATTCAAAAGGGAGGGGACATATATACACCTATGGTTAATTCATGTTGATGTATGACAGAAATCCAACTTTTTTTTAAAAAGCATAGGTAAAGAGCATATATAATTCCTAATATAGAAGCAGCTTTCAAAGTTGGGAAACATGAGACAAAAATCTGATAGAATAACGTCATGAACACGAAAAAAAAAAAAAAGACCTGTAAACATATTTTTAAAATGTGTTCACATTTGCTTAATATAAGAGAATAAGACAAATAAAACCAGAGATAAACTATTTCAACTACTCAGTTCAGTCACTCATTCATGTCTGACTCTTTGTGACCCCATGGACTGCAGCATGCCAGGCTTCCCTGTTCATCAGCAACACCCGGAACCTACTCAAACTCAGGTCCATTGCATCGGTGATGCCATCCAACCATCTCATCCTCGGTCGTCCCCTTTTCCTCCTGCCTTCAATCTTTCCCAGCATGAGGGTCTTTTCCAAAGAGCGGATTCTTTGCATCAGGTGGCCAAATTATTGGAGTTTCAGCTTCAGCATCAGTCCTTCCAATGAACACCCAGGACCGATCTCCTTTAGGATGGACTAGTTGGATCTCCTTGCAGTCCAAGGGACTCTCAAGAATCTTCTCCAACACCACAGTTCAAAAGCATCAATTTTTCAGCGCTCAGCTTTTGTTACAGTCCAACTCTCCCATCCATACACACTGGAAAAGCCATAGCTTCAACTAGACAGAACTTTATCAGTAAAGTAGTCCCTGCTTTTTAATATGCTGTCTAGGCTGGTCATAGTTTTTCTTCCAAGGAGCAAATGTCTTTTAATTTCATAGCTGCAGTCACCATCTTAGTTTTCTGAATGTTGAGTTTTCAGCCTACTTTTTCACTCTCCTCTTTTACTTTCATCAAGAGGCTCTTTAGTTTCATAAAATTTAAAAAGCTTGACAATATACTATTTTGGTAGGGAGATCTTAACATAATCTGTTACTGATGTTGAGATTACACAACTTTTAAGAAGGATAGTTAGTCAATACCTTAAGAAATTAGATTTATCTTTTAACCCAGGAAACTCACTTTATAAGAATGTACCTTGAAGGTACATTTCTAACAGTGTGAAAATACATCTATATAGTATTGTTTATTGAAGAATTATTTCTGATCACTACAGTTTGAAGGAGAAGGCAATGGCACCCCACTCCAGTATTCTTGCCTGGAAAACCCCATGGATGGAGGAGGCTGGTGGACTACAGTCCATGGGATCGGTAAAAGTCGGACACAACTGAATGACTTCACATTCTCTTTTCACTTTCATGCATTGCAGAAGGAAATGGCAACCCACTCCAGTGTTCTTGCCTGGAGAATCCCAGNCTTGCCTGGAAAACCCCATGGATGGAGGAGGCTGGTGGACTACAGTCCATGGGATCGGTAAAAGTCGGACACAACTGAATGACTTCACATTCTCTTTTCACTTTCATGCATTGCAGAAGGAAATGGCAACCCACTCCAGTGTTCTTGCCTGGAGAATCCCAGGGACCGGGGAGCCTGGTGGGCTGCCATCTATGGGATCGCTCGGAGTCGGACATGACTGACGCGACTTAGCAGCAGCAGCAGCAGCAGCAGCAGCAGCAGCACAGTTTGAAAAAGGCTTCCCATCTGGCACTGTGGTAAAGAATCTGCCTAACAATGCAGAAGACATGGGTTTGTTCCTTAAAGCAGAACGATCCTCTGGAGGAGGAAGTACTTGAGCAACCTGCTCCAGTATTCTTGCCTGGAAAATTCCATGGACAGAAAAGCCTGGTGGGCAAAAGTTCATAGGGTCACAGAACTGGACATGAGTGAGTAACTTACATTTTTTCAAGTTAATGATATGATATGACATTCTTTTCTGCATATGGATTTACTCTTTTTAATTCATTTAAATTTTAGAAACCTAGAAATACTAGAAAACTAGGAAACATACTCAAAGGAAGAAAATTCTTATTTTCATTTCCTTAGGATCAAAACATGTTGAAAGACAGCAAAAAAAAAAAAAAAAGAAAAAAGAAAAAACAGCACTATCAAAAAAAGTAGAAAAAAAATTGTGTCTTCAGTTTTTCTTACACTTTCTGGTTCCTGACCATAGAGTATTTAGACGTATACATTTAATGCTCTATAATATTCACTGCAATAAACTCATCAAATTTCTCATTTAGTTCACTTATAGTTTAACATCCAATTTTGTGTTAAGCCACCACTTCTGGGTTTTTTTATTATTATTATTGGAAACATCTTCAATTTAGTTCTATCTGTGCATATGTAGGAAGTGCCTAATTTCCATACACAATCAATATGGTATAAATGACTACATTAATCAGAAAATAGTATTCATATTTATTTGGATGCAAACCAATGTGGTAAAAAATATAAACTTTAAGTCCCTTTTATATCCATTTTTTAACACATAAATGATATGAAATAATCTATTGTATCAGAATTGATAACAGATATCAGCTCAACTCTAATTATATGGTACAATAATAATAAAAAACAGGTGCATACTTCAATTTTATCCCTTAAATAAGAATCCCAGGTTTCAAAGCTTGTTTTGGAGCAAGAGTTTGCACATTGGATAATTTTACAGCAGTCTCTGCAAACTGTCAGTACCTTCTAGTGTACATTATCTATAAAAACATCAAATAAAATGAATAACATTGCCTTTCTCTTCAACAATTACCATTTGTCTATACTCTGATTGTTTTACTATTTCCAAGCATGCAGTCAAGTAACAATTACCTGGATGAAATGATGGAACATGCTAATTATAAATATTTCTTTACCAAGTGCAATACATAGGAATCTATTCCTTGGTTCAGGGCTGTATTTTCTATTCATATTCATGCTGATTAAAAATTTATATTGATGAAAGAATTAGACCTTGAAGTGGTTCTTATCTAAAATTCTCTCGTGGTTATGGTTTTAACTGATATTTAAATTATCATAGAATGTCACAAACATACACAAATCCTTGCATATCTCTGCCAAAGTCAATAAAAATACAGATACAAAGATAAAAAGAATAAAGGAAGTGTAATAATGCCTTAAGTTAGCTGTTTTTATGAATTTCCTGGATTAAGTAGAATTCCTATTATTTCTGGCATAAAGTTTCAAATTATAATTGTGCACATTGGGATATCCTCAGTGCTACCCAGATGGTACAGCTAGTACAGAATAAAATAATTTCCTGCTTCAATATTAAGCCATTGCTCTTGAATTCACACTGATTCACCTATACATACTAGCACAAGGAAAATCAAATAATATACAGAATACACACATCTGAGACCAGAAAATAGATAGATACATTCCAACAGAAAACTTCATTTTCTTAATTTGTTGTGAGAGTCAAAGGACATTGGTCTTGAGATCCTTATTTTAGGGAAAATAAAAAATCCTAACAGTGTCAAAGAAGTAGTTCACCAGTTAATATGCTCAGCTATTTGTAGTTTACTGTAACAATTACATTTTGCCGTTATTGTGTAAGGTAATATTTCAAAAGCAAATTAGTTGTCAAAGGAAATTAAGCATTCCTAAGAATGTAGATTTATCACCTGAAGAAAATGGCTATTCATTTCTTGCATATCAACAGACAACCTTACAATGGAGTGTGTTCATACAGAAAAGACTATACCTACTTTTCATTTTTAGATAAGTGTAATTTTAAAAAATGATATGTTAGAAGCTATTGCTTAAAGGATCTGATAATAAAGACTGAATAAAGGAAAATATTAAAAAAACTTTTATCATAAAAGTACATTAGTGGAGATTCTGGAATTATTAAATAAGAAAAAGCTAAAACTAAATAGTAAGATTATATTAGTCTTGGTTAAGCAATTGTACAGTATGAATTTTGGGGAAAAGAATATTAAATTTTAACAATTGTCAGGATGTGTGATCAAAGCTGAAGTAAATACACACACATACACACAGTATATGCACATTCACATGTACCACTCTAACTCTTAAGCTTCATGTTAGCAAGGTAAAAGTAATGACTGAAGAAGAATGACCAAAGAAAACGTGACAGTTGGAAAATGGAAAATCGCTAAACAAGTTTCATTGTAAGAGCTACTGAGAAGATGAGGGATAAGAAAGTTAATATTTAATTTTCACGATTAAATACATTTTTGGAGCTTATTAAACAAGGCAAAAAAGCATTACAATCAAAATAATCATGCCATTTTATGTGATAAAGAATCTTTTATCTTTCACAGTTTGCTTCTTATTTTGAGCTACTTATAGTTCTTAATAAACATAGCTCTACAAAAATCTAGTGATAATATTTCTATACAATCATTTTAATGATAATATCATATGGACATTAAATATAACAGAATGGATATGCAAAGATAAATGTCTATCTATATCGTAACTCTTGGTAATTTCTACATTTTTTATTATCATAAATACTGTAAATGATTTTTTTAATGGCTTCAGAAAAACATTTTTTCCTCATGCTGCAGAAATGGATCCAAGCATTTTTTGGAAACAAAATCAATAATACATTCAGGTCGTTAAATCTCAATATTGGAGAGAAGTGTTAAATTAACAACTGTTTCTTTATGATATATGACAATTACTCTTTTAATTTGTGGTTTCAATTTTTGATTACTATTTGGCTGAATATAGAAAATAGGTTAAAGCAAGATTTTCTTTAAAGACACTTTCCTTAAAATAATTCTCTGGACTCTGATTTCAATTTACAAAAGGAATACATAAAAGTTAATTTCACTAATGTTGATTTGAACAATATTAAGTTATCCTGGAATGTGAAGTCAAGTGGGCCTTAGAAAGCATCACTATGAACAAAGCTAGTGGAGCTGATGGAATTCCAGTTGAGCTATTTCAAATCCTAAAAGATGATGCTGTAAAAGTGTTGTACTCAATATGTCAGCAAATTTGGAAAACTCAGCAGTGGCCACAGGACTGGAAAAGGTCAGTTTTCATTCCAATCTCAAAGAAAGGCAGTGCCAAAGAATGCTCAAACTACTGCACAATTGCACTCATCTCACACGCTAGTAAAGTAATCTCAAAATTCTCCAAGCCAGGCTTCTGCAATACGTGAACCGTGAACTTCCAGATGTTCAAGTTGGTTTTAGAAAAGTCAGAGGAACCAGAGATCAAATTGCCAACATCTGCTGGATCATCCAAAAAGGAAGAGAGTTCCAGAAAAGTATCTATTTCTGCTTTATTGACTATTGCAAAGCCTTTGACTGTGTGGATCACAATAAACTGGAAAATTCTGAAAGAGATGAGAATACCAGACCACCTGACCTGCTTCTTGAGAAACCTATATGCAGGCCAGGAAGCAACAGTTAGAACTGGACATGGAACAACAGACTGGTTCCAAATAGGAAAACGGAGTATGTCAAGGCTGTATATTGTCACCCTGCTTATTTAACTTATATGCAGAGTACATCATGAGAAATGCTGGACTGGAAGAAACACAAGCTGGAATCAAGATTGCCGAGAGAAATATCAATAATCTCAGATATGCAGATGACACCACCCTTATGGCAGAAAGTGAAGAACTAAAGAGCCTCTTGATGAAAGTGAAAGAGGAGAGTGAAAAAGTTGTCTTAAAGCTCAATATTCAGAAAACGAAGATCATGGCATCTGGTCCCATCACTTCATGGCAAATAGATGGGAAAAGAGTGGAAACAGTGTCAGACTTTATTTTGGGGGGCTTGAAAATCACTGTAGATGGTGATTGCAACCATGAAATAAAAAGACGCTTACTCCTTGGAAGAAAAGTTATGACCAAACTAGATGGCATATTGAAAAGCAGAGACATTTCTTTGCCGACTAAAGTCCATCTAGTCAAGGCTATGGTTTTTCCAGTAGTCATGTATGGATGTGAGAGTTGGACTGTGAAGAAGGCTGAGCGCTAAAGAACTGATGCTTTTGAACTGTGGTGCTGGAGAAGACTCTTGAGAGTCCCTTGGACTGCAAGAAGATCCAACCAGTCCATTTTGAAGATCAGCCCTGGGATTTCTTTGGAAGGAATGATGCTAAAGCTGAAACTCCAGTACTTTGGCCACCTCATGTGAAGAGTTGATTCATTGGAAAAGACTCTGATGCTGGGAGGGATTGGGGGCAGGAGGAGAAGTGGATGACCGAGGTTGAGACCGCTGGATGGCATCACTGACTCGGTGGACATGAGTTTGAGTGAACTCCGGGAGATGGTGATGGACAGGGAGGCCTGGCATGCTGAGATTCATAGGGTCACAGAGAGTTGGACCCGACTGAGTGACTGAACTGAACTGAACTGAATGGGGTTTCCCAGGTGGGACTAGTGGTAAAGAATTGGCCTGCCAATGCAGGAGTTTTGAGTGAGGCAGGTTTGATCACTGGGTCAGGAAGAACCCTGGAGGAGGGCACTGCAACCCACGCCAGTATTCTTGCCTGGAGAATCCTATGGACAGAGTAGCCTGGCAAGCTAAGTTCCATAAGGTCACAGAGTGTCAGACACAACTGAAGCGATTTTGCCTGCATGCACATCATTAATGTTCAACATTTTACTTAAAAAATAGCAGTACTATATGGATTAATCTAATGATTAATATACCATGCAAACACATAAAATGATTATAATGTTGTTTTGTCTAATGTTCTGATAATATATTTGGCAACTAAACACAAATTGAGTTGCAAAGAGTTGGATACAACTGAAGCAATTTAGAACACACAGAAGGCAAATTATAGTTATTTACACTAGGAATTGTATAAATTTGTTGATAAAACATTCATGTATGGGGAAAATCAATCTTAGACAAGATCTCCTGAAATATAAAATTATTCAGACTCCAGTGGCTGCTTCAGTTGAGATCATAATCTTTGTACCTTCCCAGACACAGGGCTTCAAAACCACAGATAGTTTGAACTGAACTGGCCTCTGGGAGTTAAGAGGTGAACTGGCGTTTGTTTAGGAGAGTTCTTCCTTCTCGGTGTCAGATAAGATGACAGGTTAAGAGAAATTAAGTATGTATTATTTATAGTTGTGTCCATTATTTTCTTTCATTTTACAACCGTTCTAAAATGGCTTTAAAAATCCTGAACCAAGTCTAATTGTAAATATTACATAAATATTTATTACTATTTTAAATTATACTTTGCTAAACATTCAAAATGATTATAAAAATCTTCATCTTAAAAAGTTTATGAAATCTGTTATAACCCTCTATATTGCTTTTGACAAATTTTATTTTATAACTTATGTCTTCAATAACGTCATTATCATTCTAGAATATCAAAGAACAAAAAGAATGAAAATCTAGGGTGAATTTTTTAAATAATAAAGCAAATATTAAACTTTGAATGACAATATCTTAAAATCTTAATATAAAATAATAAAAATGTGATACAGTGACATTTACTTTTGCAAAAGATATTAAAAATTATTGTTAATTAAGAAGGTAAAATTTTGGAGTGACTATTATATTACTAATAAAAGTATTGACCCTATGAACCACAAAACAAAAAAATCAAAGGGTGTTTTCTTTTGTACAAGAATATATTTCAACAAATATAATTTCTCTTGAATGTCTGTCTCTTTATTTAAAAAAGATTCACATAACATCTTACTGAAAATTAAATGATCATTTAATTTAGGACTTACAATCAGGATATGTAGTATATTTTATTATTATTATTGCTTTATTGAGGAAAATACTTCTAAATTTGATATATTAGTGTAACTCCACAGGTTAAAAATAAATTTATGTAAATCTACACTTTCAGTTCAGTTCAGTTCAGTCGCTCAGTCATGTCTGACTCTTTGCGACCCCATGAATCGCAGCACGCCAGGCCTCCCTGTCCATCACCAACTACCGGAGTTCACTCAGACTCACGTCCATCGAGTCAGTGATGCCATCTAGCCATCTCATCCTCTGTCG
>SJYX01003693.1:140574-209827 GCA_006410675.1 Oreotragus oreotragus | reverse complement strand
GCTCAGCCTTCTTCACAGTCCAACTCTCACATCCATACATGACAACTGGAAAAACCATAGCCTTGACTAGACGGACCTTATTCGGCAAAGTAATGTCTCTGCTTTTGAATATACTATCCAGGTTGGTCATAACTTTTCTTCCAAGGAGTAAGCATCTTTTAATTTCATGGCTGCAGTCACCATCTGCAGTGACAAGGTTAAATTATGAAACAAAACTTTTCCAAACATTGAAAGTGAAAGTCACTTAGTCGTGTCCGACTCTTTGTGACCCCATGGACCATACAGTGCATGGAATTCTCCAGGCCAGAATACTGGAGTGGATAGCCTTTCCCTTCTTCAGTGGAATTTACAGACCTGGGAATCAAACCAGGGTCTCCTGCATGGCAAGTGGATTCTTTACCAACTGAGCTATCAGGGAATCTCAAATGTTGACATCATATAAAGTAAAAAAGTTAACACAGGATTAGGAAAAGGAAAGGGCAGCTGTAGCAATTAACTACTTTAGGGAAAGAGTCAATGGATATACAAAAGAGATAAGGGCATTTGCTGATTTTTTTTTTTTTTCCTAATGAACTGAAAGAAAGTGAATTCGTTCAGTCATGTCTGACTCTTTGCGACCCCAAGAACTATAGCCTACAAGATTCCTTTGTCCATGGGGTTTTCTAGGCAAGAATACTGGAGTGGGTTGCCATTTTTTCTAGTAGAAAAAAAAAAAAAAAAAAAACTAAAATGACTGTCCATTAACAGGGAAATAACATATAAAATATGTTTATTGATATGTGATATTATTCAGTCATTATAATAAAAGGAGCAATTCCATAAGTGTTTTTGTGAAAAAATCTTTACAAATTAATGTTCAGTNGGGTTTTCTAGGCAAGAATACTGGAGTGGGTTGCCATTTTTTCTAGTAAAAAAAAAAAAAAAAAAAAAACTAAAATGACTGTCCATTAACAGGGAAATAACATATAAAATATGTTTATTGATATGTGATATTATTCAGTCATTATAATAAAAGGAGCAATTCCATAAGTGTTTTTGTGAAAAAATCTTTACAAATTAATGTTCAGTGAGAGAAGGTGTAGCAAATAGCACACATTTGTCCCACAGGTATCTATTGCACCTATACTATGTCCCAGGTGCTGTTCTAGGCTCCAGTGTCCCATTTATTTTGGAAACAAACAAAAAAAATTAACTTTTAAAATTTATTTGTGTTCATATGTTTTAAATTGAAAGAATATGGAAGAGAGCAAATAAATAGTACTTTTGAGAAATATAAAAATTGGAATTGTGGTGAGAGACCAAATAAAACTATGTTCCTGTATTGTTTAAATATTTAAACATCAATTTTCCATTTCAAAGATCATTTACTACGTTTTGGTAAAATAATAGCAGTGTTCCAACAACAGTTCAAATTTTAATTATCACGTTATATTAACTGTGAGTAGTTGCATAAAGTATAAACTTCACTATTAGCTTTTCAGTCCACAAATCATGTAAATAACAGATGCACAACATGATCAGTGACCAACCATGCCACTTCTTTCAAAGTCTGCCAATGGCTGGTCACTATAAATCTGTTATTCTGACAGCAAAGCCCATAGTTGTGTTGACTGCTTATCTCATAGTGATAAGCTCATGTGAAATTTACAAAAATCAATAATAAAATGAAGTAATTGGATGAAAAAAGTGAAAATGTGGCAAAGAAATGAAAAGTGTTAATACTGAAAAGGGGACAATATAAATGAAATGGAAATGGAAATATAGAAGAATTATGGAGCTGTTGGATGTTGCAATCACTCTGAAGACTCTGTATATGCAGCCAGAAATCTTAGTGAAAGCAAATTTAGAGGCATAACGAGAAAAGTGGCTGCAATGTAAAAGATAATATTGTCCCAGTATAGGCAACAGCAACACCAACAAAAACTTCATATTAAAGGAGCAGTTGGGGAAATCTCACAATATTAAAAGGGCGAAGTTTGACCTTTGGTCTGTTTTTGTATGACTTCTGAACTAAGAAAATATTTTTCTTTTCTTTCTCATACCTTTAAAGGAATCGCAAGAAGGAAGAGGGGATGAAGGAGGAGAAAGATGCTCATGACCTGCCAATAATGATTTGATAATCATATTACAAAAGGACTTAAAAGAAAAAGAAAGTTCATCGCTCAGTCATGTCTGACTCTGTGGAGAGTCTTTAGCCTGCCAGGCTCCTCTGTTCATGGAATTCTTCTCCAGGCAAGAATACTGGAGTAGGTTGCTATTTCCTTCTCCAGGAGATCTTCCCAACCTAGGGATTGAACCCAAGTCTCCTGCATTGCAAGCAGATTCTTTATCATTTGAGCTACTAGGGAAGCCCCACAAAAGGACTTCAACGGCAGTGTAAATAATCTGCACATTTTAAACAGCAAAGAACCATTGAACTGTCCCTTGAAGGAAAAGGCACAGAGGGGATGCATGATGGGCCTGCTGGATTTGCATGCTTACTGTGACCACTTAGAACTCATATATTCACACCTATACTGTCTGTACAGCTCTTATCGTTCCATGTGGTGATCAGAAATGTTAATCAAAAGTCAAGGTTCTCATGTCTCGCTGCCTAAAGCTAGGTATGTGTCTCAATTTGAAAACCTTTGGTTTTATAAAGTGAGTATACTGCTGAGATGATATATTAGTTTTACTGCCAAAGGTACAGGAACATAAAATCTGAAATGGTAAATTATCACTTTTCTAGGAGTATTTGTAAGTTTGAAAGATAACCAAGACAAAATCTTATGTGGAGTACTAAATATGCCACACAGAAATGCATTATGTTCATATTTTGTAAGATTATTTTAAGAGCAACTGGATTACATAAGTTGCAGGAAAAGCCCTGAAGCTTAGCTGTCAGAACTAATATTGTAGATTCTGGGATAAAGATTTTCACACTTCAACCTTTTACTGTAAAAGAAAACACAATATTATTGGCATATTCTCACTTATTACCATCAGCATTTTAGCCTTAATTTTCACATTTTATGTGGCTAACCTCATACAGATATATTTAACCTTTTTCCATAAAAAATGAAGAACTTAAATTATGAAGAGTGTCTGATGTGTACAACAGCATAAATTAAATTCTGTTCTGAAGGTCCATTTTAAACACTGACTCAGTTCAGTTCAGTTCAGTTGCTCAGTCGTGTCCTACTCTTTGCGACCCCATGAATTGCAGCATGCCAGGCCGTCCGACTACTGGTCAGCTTAACGTCTGAAATATTATGCCCTTCTTATAGGAATTATATGTGTAATTTTATGTCTTTAAAGTGCTAACTTTTCACTTTTATGAAACAAAGATAAAATTTTGACCTATATTCTCTGCATAAGTTTTAGATGTAAGGAGTGGGGTTGCAACTTAAAATTTTAAACTGGCATGAGATTAGAGGATGGAAAGGAAGGTATATGCGAGAAGCCAGAAATCCAGAGATGAGGAAGCTTAAGCTTCCTGGTAGCTCAGCCAGTAAAGAATCTGCCGGCAATGCAGAAGACCATGGTTTGATCCCTGGTTCGGGAAGATCCCCTGAAGAAGAGGTAGACTATCCCTTCCAGTATTCTTGGGCTTCCCTGGTGGCTCAGATGGTAAAGAATCTACCTGCAGTGTGGGAGACCTGGGTGTGATCCCTGGGTTTGGAATATCCCCTGGAAATGGTAACAGCTACCCACTCCAGTATTCTTGCCTGGACAAGAATTCCACAGACAGAAAATTCTATAGACAGAGAAGCCTAGCAGGTTACAGTCCATGGGATCGCAAAGAGTCGGACATGACTGAGTTAATTTCATGTTTACAAGCAGCAATTATCTTGGAGAAGGGGGTCTTAAATTACTGTGATAACTTTGAAGATGGAAGAAAGGGTGTGGATCATGATAAAAAAAACAGTAGTAATCTTTCTGCCACAGATAGTTTGGATATTTAATAGAGATTTTAACTTACTGACATGGAATAGCCAAACATCCACCCCTCCCCTCAGCAACACACATACATGAAAAAAATAATTTAACATTTCCAAGTAATCAATACTATGCTTTGGTGGGAATTTGGCGTTAGGTAAATAATGCTATATTATAAAAAATGTTGTATTTCTAATCTTATTTTAACTCATTTTTATTTTTCAATTTTGCAATTCTTTGAGATGAGTTTGCCTTGGAAAGTGAAAGAAAGAAAGTGACGTTGCTCAGTCGTGTCCAACTCTTTGCGACCCCATGGACTGTAGCCTACCAGGCTTCTCCACCATGGGATTTTCCAGGCAAGGGTACTGGAATGGGCTGCCATTTCCTTTTCCAAGGGATCTTCCCGACCCAGAGATTGAAACCGGGTCTCCTGCCTTGCAGACAGACGCTTTACCATCTGAGCCACTGTTAAAAGAGTCAGAAATTTCATCTTTCTGACAATCTAACTTTGCATCATTAGACAGGCTGTAATAACATATTATTAGGGTTAAAATGATAGCATTTCTTATGCTCTTGATATTGCTGATGGGGCACTGGCACCTGCTATTTCCCAAAACTCTAAGTACTTTGAGAAAAGACTACAATAAAACAGTCCCTTTTCAACCACACAAGAAAACATAAAGGGAGAAGGCACAGAAATGGGTTCAAAAAGCAAGTATCAGAAGAAAATCAGTAAAATAATTGCTAACATACAGAAAAATAACTCATCTGGATTTTTTATGCAACAAAAATTGACACAAACAAATGTATTCTCAATAATATGTCCTCTCATTCAAGATTCAAGGTGATCAAAGCTGAGAATTATATGTTTTATCTTGGTAGAAATTTTAAGCTCAGATTTGATCTCTGAACTAAACTGGAATTTCAGGAAGTGTCCTGTGAAAGTCATGGAAAGGAATGAGAGCATCTTGAAATAAGTAAAAAGCAGGTTCTCAAAGGTTAGGCAATACAAAAGAATGTTTTGCAAGAGGCAGAAATGAAAGTTTGAGTCCAACTATAAAAGGATGAAAAAAAAACATAAAAATAATAACCAAGCATATGAAAATCAGGAGAGAAACAAGTTGAGTCAGGGAGGAAATAGTATCCTGTGGTAAAAGCTGAAAAAAAAAAAATCTCCAAAATAAGATAGAATAAAAATCGAGAGAGAAGTTAGTCATCCTCACTTCTGAATTCCTATATACTGAAATATATGAAACAATAGATGCATGTTACATACAATAGTACAGTCTCATATATTGGGAACCAGATGGTTATTCCAGTTATGGACTCAGTCTTGCCTACAAATGAATGTTTCATTTGAAATCAAATGGCCTCACTTCAAGCATCTTTTCTATCCCATATGAGTTTACAGTAAGAGATAAAGATCCCAACCAAACTATTTAATTCAAGGGTTCTTGAGTAATGTAATGAAAGTTTCATGTAATAAAAATGAAAACTGTAGCTGATAAAGATGTCCAGACAATGAAGCTACTTATATCAGGGCTCATAGACTCTCTTTTAGCTCCAGCTGTTACTCACTCTCAAGTTCACACAAAATGGGGAAGAACATCCAACGCTTCCAAAAGTACAAGACAAATCTCTTTACTCTTTATCAGCTCCAATGAGAAATGTCCTTGTAAGGATGTGGTACTCACATGGGCTTAGGCTTGGGTCATATGGTTTATCTTTGGATCAGGTCCCTCTCAACTGGAAAGTACTGACTTAGAGTTTGAATAGATAAAGAAAAAAAAAAGATCATATTAAAGTTATAGGTCTTTTCCACATAAAATAGATCTCATGTTGGTGAGGCAGGTATCAAAGTCTAATGCTGTGTCTTATTGATAAACTCAGAAAAGGAAAATTAACCCTGGCCTGAACTTAACTTCTGAAATTTGCTATAAGATTATCTAGTCATTAGAGTTCACATTGAAAGAAATATTATATGACAGTTAATTGCTCAGTCTGTAACACTAAACTCAGATACTATATCCCACACATTCTAAGGATTTTACTTTCAGCATGTTTTTAGCATGTTATAAATCAAGATGATTTTTATTTAAAATAGGAATCTCAATAAGGTCTATTTAATGAGGTTTTGGGATAAATAAATGAGAAAATGTTTGAAAGCACTTCACACAGAAATTCGCTTAGAGTTAGCATTTTCCCAGTAAGACATTGTACGTAGAAGGGTAATTTAAATTCAAAGATAACAGAAAACATTGGTAAGAGGTAGAAAAAGTACAATATAAGCATTTTGAAAAAGTATATACAATGAAAATATCAGGTTCAAAATTCTATTTCCAAATGTCCTAATCACAGAGATTAAATTTTTTAAAAATACNTTTTCCCAGTAAGACATTGTACGTAGAAGGGTAATTTAAATTCAAAGATAACAGAAAACATTGGTAAGAGGTAGAAAAAGTACAATATAAGCATTTTGAAAAAGTATATACAATGAAAATATCAGGTTCAAAATTCTATTTCCAAATGTCCTAATCACAGAGATTAAATTTTTTAAAAATACTATGGCATGTTCATGTAAAAAAAATTACAGAAAGAAATTTCACAATTATAACTTCAATGAATAAAAAGAGTATTTTTCCTATGTTTATTTTAGTCCTACACTTCCATTCAATAGATGCAAACAAACTAGGGGCTAGCCATTTTATGATTAACTCATCATTTTTATGTTTCCTTGGTTATTTTTGGATCTACTAAAGTTTCAATTTGAATTGAAAAGTTTAAACTTCATCTACTGAAGATCCAGTTCCCTTTCCCTGCTTTTCCCTGAAAGAACATCTATATTTGTTGGGAAGGGCTGTTTGTATATGGCACCAGGGTATCCAATGCTCAGTTGTAATTTGTGCATGTTGAGTTTCTTTCACTGTAGTGTGTAATTACCTCTGTCCCTCAGTTGGCATTAATCTTTGAAAACCAAGACTGGTCCAGCTATTGCACCTTCTCAGTATATTTTTAAACCTTGAGTTCTTCCTGCCAGAAGTTCAAGAATCTTTTTGTCCAGAAGTTCAAGAACATTTGTGGTCCAACTACCTTTAATTAAGCCTTTTGAAACTTCCTTAGAACACTGTAAATGTTGGCTGACCTCCCCACACAACCCAGTGGAACATAGGCATGTGAATCTTTTTAGCTATCTCCTCACAGACTCCAGAAGCCACTGTGGTTCTATTGCTTTCGTGCTGCACTGGATGTTAATTTCTCTACTAGGATTATGGCCTCCATCAAATAAGTCTAGGGAATGTTTGGATTCTGACTCATGTCAAGCATCTTCCCACTACATGATTGAGTATTCTGAGAAAAGTCAAAGCAAAAACAGAGACAGAGTTTGTTAAGGTGCTTTGGGGCAATTATTCTAGATTTAGCCACATCTTTCTCCCATCAATCTTTTCCTTCTCCCATCACATATGTACCATTATGTGACATACTTTAACTCACTTACCTCGTGTGAACTGTGATTAAGTTGGGATAAGTTGTTACAAGTTCTACAACCAAAAGTATTTGTACCATAAAACACATATTTGGAAATTTGAGTTCTTTCTTGAATAACTTCAGTAAATATTAAATTCTAGTGAAATAATATAAAAAGAGAAGAAAGCAAAATCATAAATTTGAATCTATAATTGAAAGTGTTCTTTTTTTATATATTCAAGCTCAAGTAGGTAAAGGTGTCACAATTTAAGATTAGATATTTGCCATATGTAACAGATGTCCCTAGTCTAACTAGCTTAACAGAATTTAGATCTTTATCAGAAAAGCTTAATCCTCCTGAGATCACTTTAAATTTCCTCTAAATCACTTGGTTGTTCACCAGGGATTTTTATCCCAATGTATAAAAGTTTTCTCTTTTCCTGCTCCAATTCACTTTTGTAAACTCTAGATGCCTCGCTTCAGTTCAGTTGCTCAGTCATGTCCGACACTTTGCGACCCCATAAATGGCAGCATGCCAGGCCTCCCTGTCCATCACCAACTCCCGGAGTTCACACAAGTACATGTGTGAACGAGTCGATGATGCCATCCAGCCATCTCATTCTCTGTTGTGCCCTTCTCCTCCTGACCCCAATCCCTCCCAGCATCAGACACGTTTCCAATGAGTCAACTTTTCGCGTGAGTTGGCCAAAGTATTGGAATTTCAGATTTAGCATCAGTCCTTCCAATGAACACCCAGGACTGATCTTTAGAATGGACTGATTGGATCTCCTTGCAGTCCAAGGGACTCTCAAGAGTCTCCTCCAACATCACAGTTCAAAAGCATCAATTCTTCGGAGTTCAGCTTTCGTCATGGTCCAATTCTCATATCCATACATGACAACTGGAACAACCATAGCCTTGACTAGACAGACCTTTGTTGGCAAAGTAATGTTTCTGCTTTGAATATGCTATCTAGGTTGGTCATAAATTTCCTTCCAAGGGGTAAGCGTCTTTTAATTTCATGGCTGCAATCACCATCTGCAGTGATTTTGGAGCCCAAAAATATAAAGTCTGACACTGCTTCCACTGTTTCATCATCTATTTGTCATGAAGTGATGGGACCAGATGCCATGATCTTCGTTTTCTGAATGTTGAGCTTTAAACAAACTTTTTCACTCTCCTCTTTCACTTTCATCACGAGGCTTTTTAGTTCCTCTTCACTTTCTGCCATAAGGGTGGTGCTATCTGCATATCTCAGGTTACTGATATTTCTCCAGGCAATCTTGATTCCAGCTTGTGTTTCTTCCAGCCCAGTGTTTCTCATTATGTACTCTGTATTTAAGTTAAATAAGCAGGGTGACAATATACAGTCTTGACATACTTATTTTCTCATTTGGAACCAGTCTGTTTTTCCATGTCCACTTCTAACTGTTGCTTCGTGACCTGCATAAAGGTTTCTGAAGAGGCTGGTCAGGTGGTCTGGTAGTCCGATCTCTTTCAGAATTTTCCACAGTTTATTGTGATCCACACAGTAAAAGGCTTTGCAAGAGTCAATAAAGCAGAAATGGATGTTTTTCTGGAACTCTCTTGCTTTTTCAATGATCCAGTGGATGTTGGCAATTTGACCTCTGGTTCCTCTGACTTTTCTAAAACCAGCTTGAACATCTGGAAGTTCACAGTTCACATATTGCTGACTCTGGCTTGGAGAATTTTGAGCATTACTTTGCTAGTGTGTGAGATGAATGCAGTTGTGCAGCAGTTTGATCATTCCTTGCATTGCCTTTCATTGGGATTGGAACGAAAATGACCTTTTCCAGTCCTGTGACCACTGCTGAGTTTTCCAAATTTGCTGACATATTGAGTGCAGCTTCAGGATTTGAAATAGCTCAACTAGAATTCCATCACCTCCACTAGCTTTGTTCGTAGTGATGCTTTCTAAGGCCCACTCAACTTCACATCCCAGGATGTCTGGCTCTAGGTAAGTGATCACACCACCATGATTATTTTGGTCATTAAGATCTTTTTTTTCTACAGTTCTTCTGTGCATTCTTGCCATTTCTTAATATCTTCTGCTTCTGTTAGGTCCATACCATTTCTGTCCTTTATTGAGCCCATTTTTGCATGAAATGTTCCCTTGGTGTCTCTAATTTTCTTGAAGAGATCTCTAGTTTTTCCGATTCTGTTGTTTTCCTCTAATTCTTTGCATTGATCACTGAAGAAGCCTTTCTTATCTCTTCTTGCTATTCTTTGGAACGCCGCATTCAGATGCTTATATCTTTCCTTTTCTCCTTTGCTTTTCACTTCTCTTCTTTTCACAGCTATTTTTAAGGCCTCCCCACATAGCCTTTTTGCTTTTTTGTGTTTCTTTTCCATGGGGATGGTCTTGATCCCTGTCTCCTGTACAATGTCACAAACCTCTATCCATAGTTGTTCAGGCACTCTATCTATCAGATCTAGTCCCTTAAATCTATTTCTCACTTCCACTGTATAATCATAAGTGTTTTGATTTAGATCATACCTGAATGGTCTAATGGTTTTCCTTACTTTCTTAAATTTAAGTCAGGATTTGGCAATAAGGAGTTCATGATCTGAGCTACAGTCAGCTCCCAGTCTTGTTTTTGCTGACTGTATAGAGCTTCCCCACCTTTAGCTTCAAAGAATATAATCAATCTGATTTCAGTGTTGACCGTCTGGTGATGTCCATGTGTATAGTCTTCTCTTGTGTTGTTGGAAGAGGGTGTTTGATATGACCAGTGTGTCCTCTTGGCAAAACTCTATTAGCCTTTGTCCTGCTTCATTCTGTACACCAGGCCAAAATTGCCCATTACTCCAGGTGTTTCTTGACTTCCTACTTTTGCACTCCAGTCCTCTATAATGAAAAGAACATTTTTTGGGGGTGTTAGTTCTAAAAGGTCTTGTAGGTCTTCATAGAACCATTCAACTTCAGCTTCTTTAGCATTATTGGTGGGAGCATAGACTTGGATTACTGTGATATTGAATGGTTTGCCTTGGAAACGAATAGAGATCATTCTGTCGTTTTTGACAGAATGCATCCAAGTACTGCATTTTGGACTCTTTTGTTGACCATGATGGCTACTCCATTTCTTCTAAGGGATTCCTGCCCACAGTTGTTGATACAATTGTCATCTGAGTTATATTCACCTATTCCAGTCCATTTGAGTTCACTGAATCCTAGAATGTTGACATTCACTAGTGCCATCTCCTTTTTGACTACTTCCAGTTTGCCTTGATTCTTGAATCTAACATTCTAGGTTCCTATGCAATATTGCTCTTTACAACATCGGACCTTGCTTCTATCACCAGTCAAGTCCACAACTGGGTATTGTTTTTGCTTTGGCTCCATCCCTTCATTCTTTCTGGATTTATTTCTCCACTGACCTCCGGTAGCATATTGGGCACCTACCGACCTGGGGAGTTCCTCTTTCAGTATCCTATCATTTTGCCTTTTCATATGGTTCATGAGCTTCTCCAGGCAAGAATACTGAAGTAGTTTGCCATCCCTTCTCCAGTGGACCACATTTTGTCAGACCTCTCCACCATGACCCACCCATCTGGGGTGGCCCCACAAGGCATAGCTTAGTTTCATTGAGTTAGACCAGGCTGTGGTCCGTGTGATTAGACTGACTAGTTTTCTGTGATTATGGTTTCAGTTTGTCTGGCCTCTGATGCCCTCTCGCAACACTTACCATCTTCTTGGGTTTCTCTTACCTTGGACGAGAAGTATGTCCTCACTGCCACCCGCTCCTGACCTTGAATGTGGAGTAGCTGCTCTCAGCCCTGGATATTTTTATCTAAATAGTATTTGACCTAAATCAAATCCCTTACAATTTTCAGTTGAAGTGAGAAATAGATTGAAGAGATTAGATTTGATAGACAGAGTTCCTGAAGAACTATGGATGGAGGTTCATAACATTGTACAGGAGGCACTGATCAAAATCATCACCATGAAAAAGAAATGCAAAAAGGCAAAATGGTTGTCTGAGGAAGGCTTACAGATATCTGAGAAAAGAAGAGAAGCTAAAGGCAAAGAAGAAAAGGAAAGATATATCCATCTGAAGGCAGAGTTCCAAACAATAACAAGGAGAGATAAGAAAGTCTTCCTAAGTGACCAATGCAAAGAAATAGAGGAAAATAATACAATGGGAAAGACTAGAGAACTCTTCAAGAAAATTAGAGATACTGGGGAAATATTTCATGCAAAAATGGGCCCAATAAAGGACAGACAGTATGGATCTAACAGAAACAAAATATATTAAGAAGAAGTGGTAAGAATACACAGAAGAACTATACAAAAAAAAAAAATCTTAATGATGATCATAACCACAATGGTGTGATCACTCACCTAGAGCAAGACATCCAGAAGTGCAAAGTCAAGTGGGCCTTAGGAAACATCAATACAAACAACGATAGTGGAGATGATGGAATTCCAGTTGAACTACTTCAAATCCTAAAAGATGATGCTGTGAAAGTTCTGCACTTAATATGCCAGCAAATCTGGAAAACTCAGCAGTGGCCACAGGATGGGAAAAGGCCAGTTTTCATTCCAATCCCAAAGAAAGACAATGCCAGAGAATGCTCAGACTACCATACAATTGCAGTTATCTCATATGCTAGCAAGCAAGGCTTCAACAATATGTAAGTCAAGAACTTTCAGATGTTCAAACTGGATTTAGAAAAGGCAGAGGAACAAAGATAAAATTGTCAATATCCACTGGATCATAGAAAAAGCAAGAGAATTCCAGGAAAACATCTTCTTCTGCTTCATTGACTACATGAAAGCCTTTGATGGTGTGGATCACAACAATTGTGGAAAATTCTTAAAGGGATGGGAATACCAGACCAACTTATCTACCTCCAGAGAAACTGTATGCAAATCAGGAAGTAAAGTTAGAACTGGACATGGAACAGCAGACTGGTTCCATATTAGGAAAGGAGTACATCAAAGCTGTATATTATTATCCTGCTTATTTAACTTATATGCAGAGTACATCATGCAAAATGCTAGGCTGGATGACAAATAAGCTGGAATTCAGACTTCAGGGAGAAATATCAATAACCTCAGATATGCAGATGAGACCACTCTTATGGCAAAAAGCTAAGAGGAACTAAAAAGCCTCTTGCTGAAGGTAAAAGAGGAGAGTGAAAAAAGTCACTTAAAACTCAACATTCAAAAACCTAAGATCATGGCACTTCATGGCAAATAGATAAGGAAACACTGGAAACAGTGACAGACTTTATTTTCTTGGGTTCCAAAATCACTGCAGATGGTGATTGCAGCCATGAAATTAAAAGACACTTACTCCTTGGAAGAAAAGTTCTGACAAACCAAGACAGCATATTAAAAAGCAGAGACACTACTTTGCCGACAAAGTTCCACATCGTCAAGGCTGTGGTTTTTCCAGTAGTCATGTATGGATGTAAGAAGGCTCAGCACCTAAGAAGTGATGTTTTTGAACTTTAGTATTCCAGAACACTGTTGAGAGTCCCTTGGACCACAAATCAAACTAGCAAATCCTAAAGGAAATCAATCCTGAATATTGACTGGAACAACTGATGCTGAAGCTGAAGCTCCAATGTTTTGGCCATCTCGCATGAAGAAATGATTCATTGGATAAGACCCTGATATTGGAACCAGAAGGCAGGAGGAGAATTAGATGATAGAGGATCAGATGGTTGATGGAATAACTGATTTGACAGACATGTATTTCAGCAAATTCCAGGAGATAGAGATGGACAGGAAAGCCTGGCATGCTGTAGGCCAGGGGTCACAAAGACTGAGTTATCTAAATGAACTGAACAGAACAAATAAAGCGCGATCATCTCTAAATCAGCTTAAATGTACTTTCTCTATTCAAAGGATGGTTTCTTTCTCCAGAAAGCTCCCTGATATTAAAAATATATTTTAGTCCTACTGATGTATCCAGTCATTCCTAAATCCTAAATTGAGAGAAATCTAAGATTCTAAGATCTCTGAATATCTTAGCTATCTGAATTTTGCTGAAAGAGGAGTGGAGGGATTTCTTTGGAAGGAATGATGCTAAGGCTGAAACTCCAGTACTTTGGTCACCTCATGCGAAGAGTTGACTCATTGGAAAAGACTCTGATGCTGGGAGGGATTGGGGGCAGGAGGAGAAGGGGACGGCCGAGGATGAGATGGCTGGATGGCATCACGGACTCGATGGATGTGAGTCTGAGTGAACTACGAGAGGTGGTGATGAACAGGGAGGCCTGGTGTGCTGCGATTCGTGGGGTTGCAAAGAATCGGACACGACTGAGTGAATGAACTGAACTGAACTGGAATTGATTGTTTGCTATTTTCTTTTTTATTTTAAAAAGAGAGTTTATTCTGACAGAAGGATTAACATTTTAAATTTCATAATGATGGTGTGTAATTTCTGCAATTAGCATACATGGTCTTTTATTTAAGAAAACAATATAACATTGTTATAAAAGACAAATTTAAATAAAAATCTTGTTATGCTGAGAATTTATCAAAATAAAGTAATGGCTAATATATATCTCAGGGCAAAAGAAAAAGGAAATTATTTTATACTTAAAGTATGTAATAGTTTTAGAAGCAGAGACTGAATCAAAATATATTTAAATTTTGAAAAGAATGATATGCCTTAAGACAGATTACATGCCTTATAGTGATAGAAATTTTGAACAAGAAATGAGGAAGTGATATAAATCATAAAGATATATTAGTCAGTTTTTAAAAAGTGGTTTCAGTGTCATTATAGAAAAATATAAATACATTTTCAGTGCAAAGGAGCTTTACATTTTACTTTGGTGCTAATCTTTAAAACCTTGGTTTATGCAAAAATGTTTTTTCTTCCAGTGTCTTAACATGTTTAGATCTTCTCTACACTACCGGTGACACAAAGCCACATAAACAACTAATGGTAGTTATTAAAAATATGTCAAAATTCTAAAATATCTCTACTGTAACATGATTGCAAAGAATTTTTAGTGATTAAAGAGACATCAGCTTTCTTTGGCTTTCAGGATAGTATGGCTAAATATCAAATGGAAAATTACTTTCTGTCTATATTCCCTAGTTTTTTCATTTGTTTAGAAAGTTTTTTAACAAAATAAAAGCACATAAAATATAAACAGAACACAAACTACAAATTTGTCATATAATGGAAATGAACAGAATACTTTTTCATGCTATTATCTTTGGTCCCATAACAGATGTGTAAACCTTTGCTGAATGTGTGCATCCTAATAAAAAAATTAATGAGTAAGTTATTTTCATACTCTTGAGAAGATAACTGCAAACTACTTATAAAACATTATATGGTGAAAAATTGAAAGCATTCCTCCTAAAGTCAGAAACAAGACAAGGGTGCCTACTTTCACTACTGCTATTCAACATAGTTCTGGAAGTTTTGTCCACAGCAATCTGAACAGAAAAAGAAATAAAAGGAATCCAAATTGGAAAAGAAGAAGTAAAATTCTCACTGTTGGCAGATGACATGATCCTCTACATAGAAAACCCTAAAGACTCCACCAGAAAATTACTAGAGCTAATCAAAGAATATAGTAAAGTTGCAGGATATAAAATCAACACACAGAAATCCCTTGCATTCCTATACACTAATAATGAGAAAGTAGAAAAAGAAATTGAGGAAACAATTCCATTCACTATTGCAACAAAAAGAATAAAATACTTAGGAATATATCTACTTAAAGAAACTAAAGACCTATATATAGAAAACTATAAAACACTGGTGAAAGAAATCAAAGAGGACACTAATAGATGGAGAAATATACCATGTTCATGGATCGGAAGAATCAATATAGTGAAAATGAGTATACTACCCAAAGAAATCTACAGGTTCAATGCAATCCCTATCAAGCTACCAGCGGTATTTTTCACAGAGCTAGAACAAATATTTTCACAATTTGTATGGAAATACAAAAAACCTTGAATAGTCAAAGCAATCTTGAGAAAGAAGAATGGAACTGAAGGTATCAACCTCCCTGATTTCAGACTCTACTACAAAGCCACAGTCATTAAGACAGTATGATACTGGCACAAAGACAGAAATATAGATCAGTGGAACAAAAATAGAAAATCAAGATATAAATCCACACACCTATGGACACCTTATCTTTGACAAAGGAGGCAAGAATACACAATGGAGAAAAGACAATCTCTTTAACAAGTGTTGCTGGTAAAACTGGTCAAACACTTGTAAGAGAATGAAGCTAGAACACTTTCTAACACCATACACAAAAATAAACTCAAAGCGGATTAGTGACCCACCTTCCAGAATATTGGAAATAAAAGCAAAAATATAAAAATGAGATCTAATTAAAATTAAAAGCTTCTGCACAACAAAGGAAACTATAAACAAGGTGAAAAGTCAGTCTTTGGAATGGGAGAAAATAATAGTAAATGAAGCAACTTACAAAGAACTAATCTCAAAAATATACAAGCATTTCCTGCAGCTCAATTCCAGAAAAATAAACGACCCAATCAAAAAATGGGCCAAAGAACTAAATAGAAATTTCTCCAAAGGAGACATACAGATGGCTAATAAACACATGAAAAGATGCTCAAAATCATTCATTATCAGAGAAATGCAAATCACCCCACAATGAAGTACCATTTCATGCCAATCAGAATGGCTGTGATCCAAAAGTCTACAAGCAATAAATGCTGGAGAGGGTGTGGAGAAAAGGGAACCCTCTTACACTGTTGGTGGGAATGCAAACTAGTACAGCCACTATGGAGAACAGTGTGGAGATTTCTTTAAAAACTGGAAAGAGAACTGCCTTATGACCCAGAAATCCCTTTGCTGGGCATACACACCGAGGAAACCAGAATTGAAAGAGACACGGGTACTCCAATGTTCATCGCAGCATTGTTTATAATAACCAGGACATGGAAATAACCTAGATGTCCATCAGCAGATGAATGGATAAGAAAACCGTGGTACATATACACAATGGAGTATTATTCAGCCATTAAAAAGAATACATTTGAATCAGTTCTAATGAGGTGAATGAAACTGGAACCGATTATACAGAGTGAAGTAAGCCAGAAAGAAAAACACCAATACAGCATATTAACACATATATATGAAATTTAGAAAGATGGGAATGATAACCGTATATGCGAGACAGCAAAAGAGACACAGATGTATAGAATGGACTTTTGGACTCTGTGGGAGAGGGAGAGGGTGGGATGATTTGGGAGAATGGCATTGAAACGTGTATAATATCATGTAAGAAACGAATCCCCAGTCTAGGTTCAATGCAGGATAAAGGATGCTTGGGGCTGGTGCACTGGGATGACCCAGAGAGATGGTATGGGGAGGTAAGTGGGAGGGGGATTTCAGGATTGGGAACTCATATACACCTGTGGCAGATTCATGTTGATGTATGGCAAAACCAATACAGTATTGTAAAGTAAAATAAAAAAAGAAAACATTAATGTCCAAAATATATAAGAAGCATATATAGCTCAATAACAGAAATAAAAACAGCCTGATCAAAAATCGACAGAAGACCTAATCAGATATTTCTTCAAGGAAGACGTACAAATAGCTAATATAAAATGCTTCATATCACTAGTTATTAGAGAAATGCAAACCAAAACTACAATGAGGTATTACCTCACGTCAATCAGAATCAGTTCAGTTCAGTTCAGTCACTCAGTTCTGTCCGACTCTTTGTGACCTCATGGACCACAGCACACCAGGCCTGCCTGTTGATCACCAACTCCCGAAGTTTACACAAACTCATGTCCATTGAGTCGAAGATGTCATCCAACCATTTCATCCTCTGTCATCCTCTTCTCTTCCTGCCTTCAATCTTTCTCAGCATCAGGGTCTTTTCAAATGAGTCAGCTCTTCGTGTCAAGTGGACAAAGTATTGGAGTTTCAGCTTCAATATCAGTCCTTCCAATGAACAATCAGGACTGATTTCCTTTAGGATGGACTGTCTGGATGTGCTTGTACTCCAAGGGACTCAAGAATCTTCTTCAAACCACAGTTCAAAAGCATCAATTCTTTGGCACTCACTTTTCTTTGTAGTCCGACTCTCACATCCATACATGACCACTGGAAAAACCATAGCCTTGACAAGATGAACCTTTGCTGGCAAAGTAATCTCTCTGCTTTTGAATATGCTATCTACGTTGATCATAACTTACCTTCCAAGGAGTAAGCATCTTTTAATTTCATGGCTGCAGTAATTCATCACCATCTGCAGCGATTTTGGAGCCCAAAAAAGTAAAGTCAGTCACTGTTTCCATTTTTTCCCCATCTATTTGCCATGAAGTGATGGGACCAGATGTCATATTAGTTTTCTGAATGTTGAGCTTTAAGCCAACTTTTTCGCTCTCCCCCTTCACTTTCATCAAGAGGCTTTTAGCTCCTCTTCACTTTCTGCCATAAGGGTGGTGTCATCTGCATATCTGAGGTTATTGATATTTCTCCTGGCAATCTTGATTCCAGCTTGTGCTTCTTCCAGCCCAGTGTTTTTCATGATGTACTCTGCATGTAACTTAAATAAGCAGGGTGACAAAATACAGCCTTGATGTACTCCTTTTCCTATTTGGAACCAGTCTGTTATTCCATGTCCAGTTCTAACTTGCTTCCTGACCTCCATACAGATTTCTCAAGAGGCCGGTCATGTGGTCTGCTATTCACATCTCTTTCAGAATTTTCCAGAGTTTGTTGTGATCCACACAGTCAAAGGCTTTGGCATAGTCAATAAAGCAGAAGTAGATATTTCTCTGGAACTCTCTTGCTTTTATGATGCTCCAGCAGATGTTGGCAATTTGATCTCTAGTTCCTCTGCCTTTTCTAAATCCAACTTGAACATCTGGAATTTCGCATTCATGTACTGCTGAAACCTGGTTTGGGAAATTTTGAGCATTACTTTACTAGTGTGTGAGATGAGTGTAATTGTGTGGTAGTCTGAACATTCTTTGGCATTGCCTTTCTTTGGCATTGGAATGAAAACTGACCTTTTCCAGTCCTTGGCCACTGCTGAGTTTTCCAAATTTGCTGGCATATTGAGTGCAGCATTTTCACAGAATCATCTTTCAGAATTTGAAATAGCTCAACTGGAATTCCATCACCTCCACTAGCTTTGTTCGTAGTGATGCTTTCCACGGCCCACTTGACTTCACATTCCAGGATATCTGGCTCTAGATGAGTGATCACACTGTGGTGATTATATGTAAGTAGAGGTAGTTTCCTAAAGTAATCTTCATTTTAGGGAGCCAGGTTAGGCATTACTGACAAAATGTAGACATGGCCCCACCCACCTCTCCTCATCTCGCAGGCATGGTCCCAGGATGAAGGAGTTAAGTTTTGTGATTCTGACTTCTTCTTTCCTTTCTTCAGTTGAGTTGGCTGGAAAGAATGTTAAGGTGCTTTTTGTTGTTGAGAGAAGCATGAGAAAGCACAAAGCAATTGTGCCAAGAAAATAATCTATAAAGTAACCATTGACATTTGTTCAAGGATCTTTACAAAGAATGTTCCAGGATGAGCATGTAGGCCGCAGCTTGAGGCCATGGGAAGTACTGTTATCTGAGACCTGTTTGTGAAGGAAATATTTATGGCAAAGGAAGTTGCTGAGCTTAGGGTTTAGGAATAGTTAAGAATAGCTAGAAGCCTTCTTAGGAGATAGTGAGCTTAGGATACTAGAGGCAAGCAGAATTTAGAAAGATAAGAAACAAACTGAGGAATGTGTTATGCAGCCCAGACATAAGCATGAGTTACAATGTAATTACAAGTAAACACGATTCTGAGAGAATCGCTGAAGCAGGAACTCTGTTTGAAGGGCAGCAAGGAGACAAAAAATCTGGGTGAGGGGGAGCTGAAAATGTAAAACCGCTGGCTTAATGCTTTTGTTAAAGTATAAAAGACAACCTGATGCTTGAAATAAACATGTAGTCCCATACTTTGAGTCAGAGGCTACATCATCCCCCACCGACACTGCTCATCCCTTCAGGCTAATTCCCTGGGTACTGGAGCTGGACTCTGGCACTTCATATTAACTTAACCTCAGTTGTAACAAGCGAAGATATTACAACTGCCAGATGCTATATGTTGTCACACACTCCACTCCACTATAAAGGAAAACTGAAATAGAATTAATTTTTTTCAACATTCAGACACTAAGTCTGTGTTGATTTAAAATAACCAACAGTTCAAGAAAAGTTTAGTTTAGTCTGAAAAATCCAAAGGAAAAATGTTTTGATTTTTAGTATCCTCCTACCAAAAAATGAAGACGATCATATGGTCTTAACTGATTAATTGATATTTGATTTTTTATTTCACTTAATATTTTAAAAGAAATTTCTTTATACCTTTTAAGTCCTGAATTGATGAGTCAGAGCCTTTGACAGGAAAGAGATTTCTTCCTTTTCCATGTGTACATCTTGCATTTATAGATGATATTTTGTTGTCTACTTGATGGTACAGTGGCAAAGAATCTGCCTGTTGATGCAGAAGACCAAGAGACACGGGTTCAATCCCTGGGTGGGGAAGATCCCTGGAGTAGGATATTGTAACCTACTCCAGCATTCCTGCCTAGAAAATTCCATGGAGAGATGCCTGGAAGGTTATAGTCCATGGGGTCACAAAGAGTTGGACAAGTCTGAATGACTGAGCATCCACACACACACAGGACCCCTGTGATCCCCTCTGTTGATCTTATTCTACTTCTTCATGTGCACAAACCTGGGTGATGGCATCAAGAAAAGCCCTAAAAACTGTAGCTCTAAGGCTGAATTAAATAGGAAACCAGGGGAAGGAACTATACTTTCTTGAGAACTTGACTTCTTTTGGTTAGACAGAGAAGGTACCAGAAGGTGCAAACTAACAGGAATAACTATAAGATTTATTCCAGGGGCCAAGATGGAAGACTAGAATAATCCTGAACTCACCTTTTCTCATGGGCATGCCAAGATTACAACTATTTACAGAGCACATGCTGATGAGAAAGAACTGAAGACTAGCAGAAAATATTTCCCACAACTAAAGATATATAGGAAGAGCAAGCCACATGGATAGGAGGATCTTAGAACCTGTATAGTAAAGACCACATCCTGGGTAAGCAACTCACAAAAGAGAGGATAAGCACAATTGCAGAGATTCTCCTCAAGGGCAAGGGGCTTTAGATCTACATTTGGCTCTACATTGGGCTCCCCAGCCAGTATATGGCTCTGAGGCCATTGGGCACTGTGTGTGAAGGAGCAAGAGGGCTGTTAGATACAGAGACTCTAATTGTAAACGGCTCACACAAAATCTCACATGATTCATATCACAACACAGAGGCAGTAATTTGAAAGCGCCCTGAGTCAGACCCTCTTGCTGATCTAGGAGAGCTTCCCAGAGAAGTAGGAGGCAATTGAAACTCCCCATGGGGACACAGATACTGCAGCTATCCATTTTTGGGAGCTCATCTACCATGAAGGCTTCCCTCATTGCTCAGTAGTAAAGAATTCATCCATCAATGCAGGACAACCAGGTTCGATCCCTGGGTCAGGAAGATCCCCTAGAGAAGGAAATGACAACCCGCTCCAGTGTTCTTACCAGGGAAATCCAATACAGAGAAGAACCTAGTGGACTACTGTCTACAGGCTTGCAAAAAGTCAGACATGACTCAGCGACTAAATAACTACTATGAGGATACTGGCATTGGCAAACACCAATCTTAAGTTCTCCTTCTAATCTCATACAGCCAGGGAGCTTACCTGCCCACTAATTGGTTGTCACCATTCCCATGAAGCCCAATGCCAAGGAACCAACCGTTTGGAGATCCAAACTCAGGACCCCCTGGGCCATGCAGCAAGCCATACCAGGAGCCAGCATTCCCAACCAGGGGCAAATAGCCCTTCCAAGTAGCACAAACTGGCAGCCAATCAAACTGGGGACCAGTCCTGAACAGCATACTCAGGTGGTTAACCATGCCACAACAGAAGGGTCCATGCTCTCCATGAAGGGAGTACTGCTGGAGCACATAGCTCTGGTGACCAATGGGGAGTGTGTAGTTGGGCCCCTCAAAATTCTCCTGTATAAGGCCACTTCTCCAAGACTAGGAAATATGACCAAACTGTCTAATGCACAAAAATTTTTTAAAGCCAATTAGGTAAAATGAGGAGAAAGATAAATATATTCCAAACAAAGAAGAAAGATAAAACCCGAAAAGAACTAAAGGAAGTAGAATTACCCGTCTTCTAAATGTTCAAGGTAATGATCATAGAGAAACTTAATGAATACAGACGAAGCATGGATGAACACAATGAAAAGTTTAACAAGGAGTTAGAAAAATATAAAGAAGACTCAAACAACTAAAGAATATAACAGTAAATTCTATGATAGAGAATAACGGATCACTGAACTGAAAGAGTATCAGAAAACACCTAAGCTGAACATAAAAGAAGAAAAAAAAAAAGTTAAGATTTAAGGACACACTATAATGAGATTCTAAGATGGTGGTGGATGTGGTGGTTGGTGTTGAGGAGTTGAAGTAGACAAGGTGGCCACTGGGCCCTTAAACAGCCAGGGAACTTGGGGATTCTGCCTGATGCAGAATCTAAGGGCAGCACGCTGCTGGTGTTGGGTCATGGGGGACTGACTGCTACTCTGCCTTGACAGAAGCAGCTGCTTTGTTTACAGTACACAACAACTTTGAAGTGTGAAAGCAGGATGGGAGCCATTTATGAGCTACTAAAACTAGTTTCTAAACAGAGATTATGCCCTGAGCTTTTGGAGTGGGACCATTGACTCCAAGACCCTAGACTACCAGAGAACTAACCCTGGGGAGTATCAAATAGTGGGAACTCCCACAAAGGAAACTATTTGAATACAAAACCCAGCATCACTAAACCATCAGGAGTACGTTGTGCAAAACATCTCATCCAAAAGAAGAAAGTACAAGTCAATCATCAATAGATAGGATTACCACCTCACTCAGCTTTCTTAATCATAGGAAAACCAACCAACCAATCAAACAAACAAAAACTCAGCATAAATCTCACCCTATAGGAAACTTACACAAACTATTGAACCAAGCTTAGGGTGTAAGAAACCAAAAGGAAGAAAGAATTCACCCTCAAAGCCTGGGAAACGGAGACTTCAAATGAAATAATAAATACATAAATAACAAAAAGGAACAGAGTTCAGTTCAGTTCCTTCACTCAGTCGTGTCCAATTCTTTGCAACCCCATGGACTGCATCACACCAGTCCTCCCTGTTCATCACCAACTCGCTGCTGCTGCTGCTGCTGCTGCTGCTGCTGCTAAGTCGCTTCAGTCGTTTCCGACTCTGTGCGACCCCATAGACGGCAGCCCATCAGGCTTCCCCATTCCTGGGATTCTCCAGGCAAGAACACTGGAGTAGGCTGCATTTCCTTCTCCAATGCATGAAAGTGAAAAGTGAAAGTGAAGTCGATCAGTCGTGTTCGATTCTTAGCGACCGCTGGACTGCAGCCTACCAGGTTCCTTCGTCCACAGGATTTTCCAAACAAGAGTACTGGAGCGGGTTGCCATTGCCGTCTCCCCAACTCCCTGAGTTTATACAAACTCATGTCCATTCAGTCGTTGATGTCATCAAACCATTTCATCTTCTGTCCTCTCCTGCTCCTCCCACTGACAATCTTTCCCAGCATCAGTTCAGTTCAGTTCAGTAGCTCAGTCGTGTCTGACTCTTTGCGACCCCCTGAATCGCATCACGGCAGGCCTCCCTGTCCATCACCAACTCCCGGGGTTCACTCAGACTTACGTCCATCAAGTCAGTGATGCCATCCAGCCATCTCATTCTCGGTCTTCCCCTTCTCCTCCTGTCCCCAATCCCTCCCAGCATCAGAGTCTTTTCCAATGAGTCAACTCTTCGCATGAGGTGACCAAAGTACTGGAGTTTCAGCTTTAGCATCAGTCCTTCCAAAGACATCCCAGGGTTGATCTCCTTCAGAATGGACTGGTTGTATCTCCTTGCAGTCCAAGGGACTCTCATGAGTCTTCTCCAACACCACAGTTCAAAAGCATCAATTGTTTGGCTATCAGCTTCCTTTATAGTCCAACTTTCACAGCCATACATGACTACTGGAAAAACTATACCTTTGACTAGATGGACCTTTGTTGGCAAAGTAGCATCTCTGCTTTTCAATATGCACTCTATATTGTTCATAGTCTTTCTTCCAAGGAGCAAGGGTCTTTTAATTTCATGGCTGCGATCACCATCTGCAGTGATTTTGGAGCCCCAAAAAATAAATTTTGTCACTGTTTCCCCATCTGTTTGCCATGAAGTGATGGGACTGGATGCCATGATCTTAGTTTTCTGAATGTTGAGCTTTAAGCCAACTTTTTCACTCTCCTTTTTCACTTTCATCAAGAAGCTCTTTAGTTCTTCTTTGCTTTCTGCCATAAGGATGGTGTCATCTCCATATCTGAGGTTATTAATATTTCTCCTGGGAATCCTGATTCCAGCTTGTGGTTCTTCCAGTCCAGCATTTTTTATGAGAAGGAAATGGCAACCCACTCCAGTACTCTTGCCTGGAGAATCCCATGGAGGGAGGAGCCTGGTAGGCTAAAGTCCATGGGGTTGCAAAGAGTCGGACAGGACTGAGCAACTTCACTTTCACTCTGCGTTTAAGTTAAATAAGCAGGGTTATAATATATAGCCTTGTTGTACTCCTTCCCCTCTTTGGAACCAGTCTGTTATTCCATGTACTGTTTTAACTGTTGCTTCCTGACCTGGATACAGATTTCTCAAGAGGCAAGTCAGGTGGTCTGGTATTCCCATCTCTCCAAGAATTTTACACAATTTGTGGGGATTGGGCTCGAAATCACTGCAGACGGTGACTGCAGCCATGAAACTGAAAGACACTTTCTCTTGGAAGAAAAGTTATGACCAACCTATATAGCATTTTGAAAAGCAGAGACATTACTTTGCCAATAAAGGTCTGTCTAGTCAAGGCTATGGTTTTTCCAGTGGTCATGTATGGATGTGACAGTTGGACTGTGAAGAAAGCTGAGTGCCGAAGAATTGATGCTTTTGAAGTGTGGTGTTGGAGAAGACTCTTGAGAGTCCCTTGGACTGCAAGGAGATCCAACCAGTCCATTCTGAAGGAGATCAACCCTGGGATGTCTTTGGAAGGACTGATGCTAAAGCTGAAACTCCAGTACTTTGGCCACTTCATGCGAAGAGTTGACTCATTGGAAAAGATCCTAATGCTGGGAGAGATTGGAGGCAGGAGGAGAAGGGGACAACAGAGGATGAGTTGGCTAGATGGCATTGCTGACTCAATGGACATGAGTCTGTGTGAACTCTGGGAGTTGGTGATGAACAGGGAGGCCTGGTGTGTTGTGAATCATGGGATCACAAAGAGTCAGAGATGACTGAACAACTGAACCGAACTGAACTGAACACAGTCAAAGGCTTTGGCATGGTCAGTGAAGGAGAAATAGATGTTTTTCTGGAAATCTCTTGGTTTTCATTAATCCTACAGATATTGGCAATTTGATCTCTGATTCCTCTGCCTTTTCTAAATTCAGCTTGAACATTTTGAAGTTCACAGATCATATACTGCTGAAGCCTGGCTTGGGAATTTTTGAGCATTACTTTACTAGCGTGTGCAATGAGTATAATTGTGCAGGTGTTCGAGCATTTTTTTGCCATTGCCTATCTTTGGGATTGGAATGAAAACATACCTTTTCCAGTCCTGTGGCCACTGCTTAGTTTTCCAAATTCGCTGGCATACTGAGTGTAGCACTTTCACAGTATTATCTTTTAGGTTCTGAAAGAGCTCAACTGGAATTCCGTCACCTCCACTATCTTTGTTTGTAGTGCTGCTTTCTAAGGCCCACTTGACTTCATATTCCAGGATGTCTGGCTCTAGGTAAATGATCACACCATCATGAATATCTGGGTCATGAAAATCTTTTTTGCATAGTTCTGTGTATTCTTGCCACCTCTTCTTAATATCTTCTGCTTCTGTTAAGTCTATAGCATTTCTGTCCTTTACTGAGTCCTTCATTGTATGAAATGTTCCCTTCATATCTTAAATTTCTTGAGGATATCTACAGTCTTTTCCATTCTATTATTTTCCTCTATTTATTTGCACTGATCACTGAGGAAGGCTTTCTTATCTTTCCTTGCTATTCTTTGGAACTTTGAATTCAGATGTGTATATCTTTCCTTTTCTCCCCTGCCTTTCACTTCTCCTCATTTCACAGCTATTTGTAAGGCCTCCTCAAACAGCCATTTTACTTTTTTGCCTTTCTTTTTTTTTTTTTTTGGACATGGTCTTGATCCTTATCTCCTGTACAATGTTACAAACCTCTGTCCATAGTTCCTCAGGCACTCTGTCTATCATATCTAATCCTTTGAATCTATTTGTCATTTCCACTGTATAATGGAAAGGGATTTGATTTAGGTCATACCTGAATGGCCTAGTGGTTTTCCCTACTTTCTTCAATTTAAGTCTAAATTTGGAAACAAGGAGTTCATGATCGAACCACAGTCAGCTCCTGGTCTTGTTTTTGCTGACTGTATAGAGCTTCTCCATCTTTGACTGCAAATATTATAATCAATCTGACTTTGGCATTGACCATATGGTGATGTCCATGTGTACAGTCATCTCTTGTGTTGTTGAAAGAGGGTGTCTGCTATGACCAGTGCATTCTCTTGGCAATGCTACATTCCCTTTTCCCTGCTTCATTCTGTACCCCAAGGCCAAATTTGCCTTTTACTCCAGGTGTTTTAGACTTCCTTTGCATTTCAGTCCCTGATAATGAAAAGGTCATCTTTTTTGGGTGTTAGTTCCAAGAAGTCTTTTAGGTCTTCGGAGAACCATTCAGCTTCTTCAGCATTACTGGTCGGGGCATAGACTTGGATTACTATGATATTGAATGGCTTGCCTTGGTAAATGAACAGAGATAATGCTGTCGTTTTTGAGATTGGATCCAAGTACTACATATCACACTCTTTTGTTGACTATGATGGCTACTCCATTTCTTCTAAGGGATTCCTGCTCACAGTAGTAGATAGAGTGGTCATCTGAGTTAAATTCACCCATTCCAGTCCATTTTAATTCACTGATTCCTAGAATGTTGATGTTCACTCTTGCCATCTCCTGTATGACCACTTCTAATTTGCCTTGATTCTTGTATCTAACATTCCAGGTTCCTATGTAATATTGTTGTTTACAGCATTGGACCCTACTTCTATTAGTCACATTCACAACTGTGCATTATTTTTGCTTTGGCTCCATCTCTTCATTATTTCTGGAGTTATTTCTCTACTGATCTCCAGTAGCATATTGTGCACCTACTGACCTGGGTAGTTCATCTCTAAGTATCCTATCGTTTTGCCTTTTCATACTGTTCATGGGGTTCTCAAGAAAAAAATACTGAAGTGGTTTGCCATTCCATCTCCAGTGTACCATATTTTAGAACTCTCATCCATGACCCGTCCATCTTGGGTGGCCCTACATGGCATGGCTCATAGTTTCATTGAGTTAGAAAAAAATGTGGTCTATGTGATTAGATTGGCTAGTTTTCTGTAACTGTTGTTTTCAGTCTGTCTGAAAGGCGTAGAAATACTGCACAAGTGAAGGAACAAACTAGAAATACCTAAGTCCAAGTAATTGAAGAGGAAATAGGCAAACTACCTGAAAAAGAATTCAGAATAATAATAGTGAAGATTATCAAAACCATGGAAACAATGGAGAAAATGCAAGAATTTATTAACTAAGACCTAGAAGAATTAAAGAATAAACAGGCAGAGACAAGCAACACAAGTACTGAAAGTAAAAATACTCTAGAATGAATCAATAGCAGAATATCTGAAGCAGAAGGACAAATTAGTAAGTTGGAATATAAAATGGTGGAAATAACTTCCAAAGAGCAGAATAAAGTAAAAAGAATGAAAAGAACAGAGGATAGTCTCAGAAACCTCTGGCACAATATCAAACACACCAACATTTGAATAATAAGAGTCCCAGAAGAAGAAGAGAAAAAGAAAGGGTATGAGAAAAATTTTCAAGAAATTATAGCTGAAAATTTCCCAAATATGGAAAAGAAAATAGTCAATCAAGTTAAGAGGATATCCACAGAGGATAAAGACATATACTCATCAAACTAACAAAGATTAAAAACAAAGAAAGAATATTAAAAGCAACAAGTAACATACAAGGGAAACCCCATATGTTTAACAACTGATCTTTCAGCAGAAACTCTGCAAGCCAGAAGGGAATGACAGGATATATTTAAAATACTGAAAGGGAAAAATCTATAATCAAGATTACTCTACCTGGCAAGGATCTCATTCAAAATTGATGGAGACATCAAAAGAATTTCAGACAAGAAAAAGTTAAGAGAATTCAATACCACCAAACCAACTTTATGACAAATGTTAAAGGGACTTATATAGTCAAGAAATACAACGAAAGAAAAAAATCTACAAAATCAAACCCCAAACAATTATGAAAATGGCAATAGGAACATATATATCAATAATTACTTTAAATCATGTATTAAATGCTCCAACCAAAAGACATAGATTGGCTGAATGGATACAGAAGCAAGACCCATATATATGCTGTCCACAAGACACCCACTTCAGACCTAAAGACACATATAGACTGAAAGTGAGAGGATGCAAAAATATACTCTATGCAAATGTAAAGCAAAAGAAAGCTGGAGTAGCAATCCACATATCAGACAACATAAACTTTAAAGAAAAATAAGAGTTAAGGATGGACACTACATAATGATCAAGGGATCAATCCAAGAGGATGACATACAATTTTAAATACCTATCCATCTAACACAGGAGCACTTCAAAACATAAGAAAAACACTAACAGACATAAAAGGAGACATTGCAGTAACACAATAAGAGACTTTAACACCCCACTAACACCAATGGACAGATCATCAAAACAGAAAGTTAATAAGGAAACACATCTTAAATGATTATTAGATGAGATGGATCTCACTGATGTCTTCAGGACATTCCTTCCAAAAGCAGAAGATTATACCTACTTGTCAAGTACACATGGGATATTCTCCGGGATAGACCACATTTTGGGTCAAAAATCAAACTTCAATAAATTTAAGGAAATTGAAATAACATCAGGCATCTTTTCCAAACACAATGCTATTAGAGTAGACATCAATTACAAGAAAAAAAAAAAAACTGTGTAAAACACAAGTATGTGGAGATTAAAGAATACATTTCTAACTAACCAACAGGTTACTGAAGAAATCAAAAGGGAAATTAAAAAAAAAAAGATTCTGGAAAGAAATGACAATGAAAGCATGACAACTCAAAACCTATGGGATGCAGCAAAAGCAGTTTTAAAAGGGAAGTTTATAACAATGCAATCCTATCTTAAGAAACAAGGTAAACATTGAATAAACAACCCAATTTTCCATTTAAAAACACTGGAAAAAGGAGAACATAAAGAAACCCAAAATTAGCAGAAGAAAAGAAATCAGAAAGATCAAAGCAGAAAAAATTGAAAAAAAAAAAAAAAGAAACAATATTGAAGATTAATAAAACTAAAAGCTCGTTCTTTGAGAAGATAAAAAAAATTGACAAACATTTAGCCAGACTCATCAAGAAAAAAAGAAAGAAGAATCAAATCAACAAAATTATAAGTGAAAAAGGAGCAGTTACAACAGACAATGCAAAAATACAAAGGATTATAAGAGACTATAATGAACAACTATATGGCAATAAGATGGATAACCTGGAAGAAACAGACAGATGATTAGAACAGTTCAATCTTCCAAGACTGAACCGGGAAGAAATAGAAATTATGAGCAACCCAATTATGAGTACTGAAAATGAAACTGTGATAAAAAATCTCCAAAAATACCACACAAAAGCCAAGGACCAGATGGCTTCAGAAGAGAATTCTATCAAACATTTAGAGAAGAGCTAGTGTCTATCCTTCTAAAACTCTTTCTAAAAATTGCAGAGGAAGGAACACTTCCAAACTCATTCAACAAGGCCACCATCATCATGATACCAAAACCAGACAAAGACAACACAAAAAAAGAAAACTACAGGCCAATATCACTGATGAAGTATGGAAATATGGAAGTAAAGTCACTCAATTGTGTCTGACTCTTTGTGATAACATGGACTGTAGCCTACCAGACTCCTCCATCCATGGGATTTTCCTGGCAAGAGTACTGGAGTGGGTTGCCATTTCCTTGTCCAAGGGATCTTCCCAACCCAGGGATCGAATCCATATCTCCTGCACTGCAGGGAGATGCTTTACCATCTGAGCCACCAGGGAAGCCCATCACTGATGAACATAGATGTAAAAATCCTTAATAAAATTTTAGCAAACAGTATTTAGCCACACATCAAAAAGCTGACGCACCATGATCAAGCTGAGTTTATTCCAGGGATGCAAGGATGCTTCAGTATATGCAGATTAATGTGATACACCATATTAACAAATTGAAAGATTAAAAAAAATATGGTAATCTCAACAGATGCAGAAAAAGACTTTGACAAAGTTCAGCACCCATTTATGATTAAAACTCTTCAAAAAATTGGCATAGAAGGAACCTACCTCAACACAGTAAATGCCACATATGATAAGTTTACATCAAACATTATTCTTAATGGTGAAAAATTGAAAGCGTTCCACTTAAGACCAGGAACAAGACAAGGGTGTCCACTTTCAACACTGTTATTCAACATAGTTCTGGAAGTTCTAGTTACAGCAATCAGAGAAGAAAAGAAACAAAAAGAATCCAGATCAGAAAAGAAGTAAAACTGTCACTGTTTGTAGATGACATGACACTCTACATAGAAAACCCTAAAGACACCACCAGAAAATTAGTAGAGCTAATAAGTGAATTAAACAAAGTTTCAGGATACAAAACCAATACACAGAAATAACTTGCATTTCTGTATACTAACAATGAAAAATCAGAAAGAGAAATTAAGGAATTAATCTCATTCACCATTGTAACAAACAGAATACAATATCTAGGAATAAACCTACCTAAGAAGACAAAAGAACTGTACACAGAAAATTATAAGACACTGATGAAAAAAATCAAAGATGACATAAACAGATGGAGAGATATTTCATGTTCCTGAGTAGGAAGAATCAATATTGTGAAAATTATATACCACCAAATGCAATCTACAGATTCAATGTGATCCCTATCAAATTACCAGTGGTATTTTTCAGAGAACTAGAACCAAAAATTTAACAATTCATATGGAAACACAAGACACTGAAAAGCCAAAACAGTCTTGAGAATGAAGCATGCAGCTGGAGGAATCAACCTTCCTGACTTCAGATTATACTACAAAGCTACTGTCATCAAGATAGTATGCTACTGGCACAAAAATGAAAATATAGACCAATGGAACAGGATAGAAAGAAACCCATGCACCTACGGGTACCTTATTTTTGACAAAGGAGGCAAGCATATACAACGGAGTAAAGACAGTCTCTTGAATAAATGGTGCTGGGAAAACTGGACAGCTATATGTAAAGGAATGAAATTAGAACACTTCATAACACCATACACAAAGATAACCTCAAAATGGATTAAAGACCTTAATGTAAGACCAGAAAATATAAAACTCTTAGAGGACAACATAGGCAGGACACACAATGACATAAATAAAAGCAAGATCCTCTATGACTCACCTCCTAGAGTAATGGAAATAAAAACAAAAGTAAACAAATGGGACCTGATTAAACTTAAAGCCTTTGTACAGCAAAGGAAACTATTAGAAAAGTGAAAAGACAGCCCTCAGGATGAGAGAAAATAATAACAAATGAAACAACTGACAAAGGATTAATTTCCAAAATATACAAAGAGCTCATGCAACTCAATGCCAGATAAACAAACAACCCACTCAAAAAGTGGGAATAAGACCTAAACAAACATTTCTCCAAAGAAGACATACAGATGGCTAACAAACAGATGAAAAGATGCTCAACATTGCTCATTGCTAGAGAAATGTAAATCAAAACCACAATGAGATATCACCTCACTCTGGTCTAAATGGCCATCATCAAAAAGTCTACAAACAGTAAATCCTGGAGGCGGTGTGGAGAAGTGGGAACACTCTTGCACTGCTGGTGAGAATGTAAATTGATAGAGCCATTATGAAAGATGGTATGGAGATTATTTAAAAAACTAGGAATAAAACCATCAGATGACCTAGGAATCCCATATACCCTGGGGAAACCAAAATTTAAAAAGACACATTTATCCCTTTGTTCACTGCAGCACTATTTACAATAGCTAGAACATGGAAGCAACCTAGATGTCCATCAACAGATGAATGGATAAAGAAGTTGTGGTACATATACACAATGGAATATTATTCAGCCATAAAAGGAATTCATTTGAGTCATTTGTGATGAAGTGGATGAACCTATAACCTTTTATAAAGAGTAAAGTGAGTCAGAAAGAGAAAGAGAAATATTATATTCTAATGCACATATACAGAATCTAGAAAAATGATACTGAAGAATTTATTTGCAGGGCAGCAATGGAGAAACAGACATAAAGAATAGAATTATGAACATGGGAAGAGGGGAAGAGAGGGTGAGATGTATGGAGAATAACATGGAAACTTACATTACTATATGTAAATTAGATAGACAATGGGAATTTGCTGTATGTCTCAGAAAACTCAAACAGGGGCTCTGTGTCAGCCTAGAGGGGTGAGATAGGGAGGGAGATAGGAGGGAGTTTCAAAAGGGAGGGTATATATGTATACCTATGGCTAATTCATGTTGAGATTTGACAGAAAACAACAAAATTCTGTAAGGCAATTATTCTTCAATTGAAAAATAAATTAATTAAAAAAATTTGTGGACACATTGAGAGCTCTCAGATAACATAAAGTGTACTAGCATTCATATAATAAGGTTTGAAGTGAATAGGAATGAAAGGGCAACTTAGTTGAAAAAAAATAATAGCTGAAAACTTCCCTAACTGGAAAACGATGCTCACATCCAGGTCCAAGAAGCACAGAGTCCAGATGAAATTTTTATTTAAAATGGCATAAATCAAAGACAGATAAAATCTTAAAAGCATCAAGGGAAAGACAAGTAGTTACCTAAAAAAGAGCTGCCACAAGACAATCAACTGACTTTTCATCAAAAACTTTGCAAACTAGAATGGAGTGACATGACATATTAAACATCATGAAAGGAAAACACCTAGAACCAAGAATACTCTTCCCAGCAAGGATAACATTTTAAGTTGAAAGAGAGATCAAATTTTACAGATGATCAAAAGCTGAAAGAGTTCAGAATCACTAAATGAGTTTTATAGAAAGGTTACAGGCATTTCTTTAAGTAGAAAACAAAAAATCATTACTAGAAATATGGAAATTATGAAAGAAAAAATCTCATTGGTAAATATACTGTGTATGTAGTAGATCAAAAACTTATAAAACTAGTTGCAGCTGTTGTTCACTTGCTAAGTCATGTCCGACTCTTTGTGACCCCATGGACTGCAGCAAGCCAGGACCCCTGTCCATCACCAACCCCCAGGGATTGAAATTCATGTCCATTGAGTCAGTGATGCCATCCAACCATTTCATTCGCTGTTATCCCCTTATCCTCCTGCCTTCAATCTTTCCCAGCATCAGGATCCTTTGCAGTGAGTCAGCTCTTCATATTACGTGGCCGAAGTTTTGGAGTTTTAGCTTCAGCATCAGTCTTTCCAATGAATATGCAGGGTTGATTCCCTGTAGGATTGACTGGTTTGATCTCCTTGCTGTCCAAGGGACTCTAAAGAGTCTTCTCCAGCACCACAGTTCTAAAGCATCAATCCTTCACCACTAACACTTCTTTATGGTCCAACTCTCACATCTGTACTTGACTACTGGCAAAACCATAGCTTTGACTATATGGACCTTTGTTGGCAAACTGATGTCTCTACTTCTTAATACTGTCTGCGTTTGTCATAACTTTTCTTCCAAGGAGCAAGAGTCTTTCAGTTTCATGGTTGAAGTCACTGTTTGCATTGATTTGGATCCAAGAAAACAAAGTCTGTCACTGTTTCCAATTTTTCTTCATTGGTTTGCTCTGAAGTGATGGGAGCAATGCCGTGATCTGGGTTGTCTGAATGTTAAGTTTTAAGTCAGCTTTTCTATTCACTTCTTTCACCCTCATCAAGAAGCTCTTCAGTTCCTTTTCACTTCGTGCTGATTAGAGTGCTATCATCTGCATTGTAAGGTCGTTGATATATCACCAGGCAATGTTGATTCTAGCATGGAATTCATCCAATCTGGCATTTTGCGTGATGTACTATTAACAGAATTAAATAAGTAGGGTAACAGCATACAGCCTTGTTGTACTCCTTTCTGAATTTTTAGCTAGTCCATTGTTCCACATCTGCTTCTAACTGTTGCTTCTTGATCTGCATATAGGCTTTTCAGTAGACAGATAAGGTGGTCTGGTATTTCTATCTCTAAGAATCTTCCACAGTTTGTTGTGATCCATACAGTTAAAGGCTTTATCAAAGTAAATGAAGCAGGGGTAGATTTTTTCTGGAATTTCCTTGCTTTCTCTATGATCTAACAAATAGGCAATTGATCTCTGGTTCATCTGTCTTTTCAAAACCCAGACTGTACACCTGGAAATTCTCAGTTCACATACGGCTAAAGCCTAGCTTGAAGGACTTTGAGCACTTCTTGAAGGACATGCTGGCATGTGAAATAAGTGACACAGCCATGATAAGGCTATGATCCTTGAAGGGGCCATATTCATAGCAGCATTATTTATAGCAGCCAAGACATAGAAACAACCTAAAGTGTCCATCCAGAGATGAACCAATAAAGATGTGATGTATATATATATATATATGGAATATTCTTCAGCCATAAGGAAGTATAAATTCTTACCATTTGCAGCAACATGGATGGACCTAGAAGATATTATGCTATGTGAAAAAATACAACAGAGGCAAGCAAACACAGTGTGATTTTATTTGTATGTGGAATGCAATTTACAAAACAAACAACAAATTAAAAGGAAAAACACTCATAGATAGAACATGTGCTTGTCAGAGGGGAAAGGGATAGGAACATGAGTGAAATAAATGAGGGAGATTGAATGATATAAACTTCCAGTTACTTAAAAATGAGTCATGGGATCAAATTTGTAGCACAGAGAATATAATTACACTGTAATAGTTTTCTAGGGTGACAAATGGTAGGTGGATTTATTGTGGTGATCATTCTGTAATGTATAGAAATACTGAATCAGTATGTTATGCATATGAAACTAACATAGTGTTTCTGATCAATTATACATCAATAAATTAAAAAAAAATCACTGATGGTGAATTGGAAACAATGAGTGAGTGAAGAAATTGTCAGTACTCAGCAATGTTTCATACGTAAATCAAATGCTCTTCCTCATGTGATAAATCTTATTCTACATTAGAGGAATATATCTAAGTTTCATTCCTGATACTATTTCTGGGATCACAATTGACCATAATTTTATTTCATTTTCAAGTATGTTTTTCAGTATAATGTCAATAGCATAATAAAAAAATCACACTTTCTTCTTTAAAAAAAAATTCTAAATAAAACCAATAACAACAACAACAAATAAAGTACTTAGACTTTGGACAGATTCCTCATTACTTTTTCTCATTTCACAGTGGTGTTGGTAACTAGGTACATATTCTATAATCTCTCCTTCTTTAGCTATGTCTGTTTCTCATCAAGTATTGATATGTTCTCCAAATTTCATGAATTTATTTATTTTAATTCATGTATTTCTATAAACTAACCCTGATGATTTCCAGCATTATGTGAAGAATTCTCCACTCATTTCCTCAGGCATGAATAGTGCCCTATCAATAAAGCTCATGAGAATGAAAAGCAACTAGAAATAGGGCCGAGTATCATTGGAAAAGACTCTGATGCTGGGAGGGATTGGGGGCAGGAGGAGAAGGGGATGACGGAGGATGAGATGGCTGGATGGCATCACCGACTCGATGGACATGAGTTTGAGTGAACTGCGGGAGTTGGACAGGAAGGCCTGGCGTGCTGCTATCCATGGGGTCGCAAAGAGTAGGACACGACTGAGCGACTGAACTCATCTTGCATGCATGCATGTAAGTCACTTCAGTGGTGTCTGACTGTTTGCGACTCTGTGGACTGTAGCCCTCTAGGGTCCTCTGTCCATGGGATTCTCAAGGCAAGGATGCTGGAGTGGGTTGCCATGCCCTCCTTCAGGGGATCTTTCCAACCCAAGGATTGAACCGTAGTCTGTCTTAGGTTTCGTGCATTGGCAGGTGGATTCTTTACCACTAGCGCCACCTGGGAAGCCCCCAAGTATCATGCTGCTGCTGCTGCTGCTAAGTCGCTTCAGTTGTGTCTGACCCTGTGCGACCCCATAGAAGGCAGACCACCAGGCTTCTCCATCCCTGGGATTCTCAAGGCAAGAACACTGGAGTGGGTTGCCATTAATGCAGCCTACCAGGCTCCTCCATCCATGGGATTTTCCAGGCAAGAGTACTGGAGAGGGTTGCCATTGCCTTCTCCGCCCAAGTATCATACTTGCACACAATTAATACAAACATAAGGAAAAAATTTATGGTAAGTATCTGTATTTTGGGGACAGAAGTTTAAGATTAAATGGAACTGGTGCCATTTCTATAGTTTCTTCTTCAAATACAACAAATTGTTCCCTATTTCTTTTTTAATTACCTATGTTAATTGCTTCATTCACTGGAAACATAATATGAGTTAGGTAGAATTATAATGACTTACCTGTAGAAGTAATTCTATAACAATGCAAACATTTGTATAATTAAGTAATAGAATCCTAGTTTTAGTAAAATAACATTGCTGAATTTTAAGAATGCACTAAACAAAAATAAGATTTGATAAAATACCTACATATGATTTTTTGAGGTTTAGCAAAATAACACTGCAAATTAGTTAAATTGCAAGAATATGCTCAAAATTCTAATAACATAGGATAATATGATTATAGATTAGATTCATTTATGCAATCTCCACGTACATTTATAGTTTTTATATCTAACTTTCTTATAATTAGATGAAAGCAGATTTTCATTTCAACATGTTTTTATACATTTATTCAAAAGGCATAAATACTTGAAATAAATGGGATAGTGAAGGCTGGTTTCCAAGATTATGACAGCATACATAGTTAGCTAAATACTTGTTAAAATATGTTGTTAGCTTGATGTTTTGACAATCAAAAAGTGAAATAGGCAAAAGGGAAATAAAATATATGTGTCTTTTTTTAATGAAATCATATTCAGTCATGTTAATGATGATAGAAAATTGTCATTCTATCTCTACATCCTATCTTTTTTATAAACTTAGAGTTGGTAAGCCTTTGCATAAAATGGAGACTATTTTTTTGTGTTTGGTTGCTTTTAGTTCTGAGGAAATAGTAGTTCTCAATCGCTCTCCATTAATATTGTTTTCTCCCTTGTGACCTATGCATCTATGTTCCAGAACTTAGTCACTCTCTAATACACTGTAACTCCTGAGAGTGAAATGGCCTAAAGAAAAAGAGAAAAAAATTTATTTCTAGGAGTGTTGGTGTGCAGAAGATTTTAGAAAAACAGAAGTACAGTATAGATTTAATTTATATTATAAATGTACATTATCAAACATGTATCTTAAATAGTTCATAAAATGTTAATAAAATTGTATTTAGTTTTACTTTAAAAATTCATAGTTTTTATGTATTTCTAAAATGATATTTTTTTAAAAAGCTAAAACAATGCTTAGTGTATTTATTTTATGTACAAAATCACCAATAATTTTTTCCCAAATATTACTAATTTCAGAGAATGTACTGATAATACTAGAATGTGAATATCCACCTGAAGGCTTATTATCAGATTATTGAATGACTAATTTCCAGTGCCTTAATTAAATTAATCACATGCTATAAGATTGTATAGAAGTTTAAAACACTGACATTTAATAGGGTATTTTCAATTAAAGGTTTGCAGTTGTCTATCCTGATTTCTAATTCATGGATAGCTACAAGTTTTCAAAATAAAATGCTAACAGTTAAAGAAGGGGAAAGAAATCCCACATATAAAATTGTCAAGGAACAGTTTATTTTAGTTTTAATTAGCCAAGCAGCTCTGTCAGTGATATTTTATTACAAGAAACCGAACTATCACATGTATAAATATGATTATTATGTTAAGACTATTAGAAATAGAGTCACATTAGTTAAAAAAAAAAAAAGACTCAGAGATTGCAGGCTGACTAGAGATATATAACTGGAATTAGTTCATTAAAACATATTATCTGAGTGTGTACTATAAGCCAGGCCCTTAGCTATTCCAAAATGTGCGTATAAGTGTGTGTATACATAAAAAATGTACTACAAAGAATGGGCTGTGGAGGCTGGCTAAGGGGATATAGCGTCATAGGCAGGCTGTCAGGAAGAGATAATTATAAGTAGGCTGTAATTTGAGCTTGATCAGTTGGTAAAGAATCAACCTGCAATACGGGAGGCCCTGGTTCGATTCCTGGATTGGGAAGATCCCCTGGAGAAGGGATAGGCTATCCACTCCAGTATTCGTGGGCAGCCCTGGTGGCTCAGTAGGTAAAGAATCTGCTTGCAATGCGGGAGACTTGGGTTAGATCCCTGGATTGGAAGATCCCCTGGAGGAGGGCATGGCAACCCACTCTAGTATTCTTGCCTTGAGAATCCCCATGGACAGAGGAGCCTGGTGGGCTACCAACCAAGGGGTTGCAAAGAGTCGGACACAACTGAGCCACTAAACACAGCACAGCACAGCACAGGTGATAATTTGAGTCTGTGATATAGCAAAAAAAAGTAGAGACATTACTTTGCCGACTAAGGTCCGTCTAGTCAAGGCTATGGTTTTTCCTGTGGTCATGTATGGATGTGAAAGTTGGACTGTGAAGAAAGCTGAGTGCCAAAGAATCGATGCTTTTGAACTGTGGTGTTGGAGAAGACTCCTGAGAGTCCCTTGGACTGCAAGGAGATCCAACCAGTCCATTCTGAAGGAGATCAACCCTGGGATTTCTTTGGAAGGACTGATGCTACAGCTGAAACTCCAGTACTTTGGCCACCTCATGCGAAGAGTTGACTCATTGGAAAAGACTCTGATGCTGGGAGGGATTGGGGGCAGGAGGAGAAGGGGACGACCGAGGATGAGATGGCTGGATGGCATCACGGACTCGATGGACGTGAGTCTGAGTGAACTCCGGGAGATGGTGATGGACAGGGAGGCCTGGCGTGCTGCGATTCATGGGGTCGCAAAGAGTCGGACACGACTGAGCGACTGAACTGAACTGACATAGCAAATGCCTAATCCCTCTTCAACAGACTTGGCCTGATTAGGTCAGGCCATCCAGGATAAAGAAGCTTAATCACATTTTCAAAAATCCCTTCACAGCAGTATGTAGGTTAATGTTTGCTTGAATTATTAGGGACCATAGTGAAGCCTAACCATGTTGCCATGCCACAAAGCTGTCACAGTATCAGGGACTCCAGTTGTCAGTTTAAGGACTTGGGAATATTCCAGAAAATGTGGTTATTCTAAAGTAGAATTAGCATCTTAGAAAATATGCTATTTATTTTTAAAGTTTCAATGGTAAATTTAAAAGCGAATATTTATTGAGTACTTAATATATATTTTAAGCAATTTCCAAATATTTTGCATAGATAAATTCTTTAATACAAAAATAATTATGAGCTAGTTATTAGTTTCTCTATTTGGGGAAATCAAGATTCAGGTTAAAGAAATTGCCTATTTTTAAGCATCATAGGCATATTTCATGATCAGTATCTTGTATAGTGTGACAGATAGAAAAGATAGAAGTGAGGAGTAAAAGAGATTCAGACAGCAAGTGTAAGATGACTAAATTCCTGAATAGCTTTCAGACAGTGACATAAACAGAATTAAATAAAGGCCTGAAAGTGAGAAAATCATATTTGAATAAATACAAAGGATAAATAAGAGAAATGCATAAAAATTCACTTCAAGGTAGAGAAAATGAGAAGCTATGTATATTATGCTAGTATTGACATAAAATAAGATATTCTCAAAGAGAGATTGTTAGCGAGTGATATACTTTACACTTAGTGGAGACGTGAATCTTTCCAAAAAATAATGTAACTGGGTGTTGGTGAATTGTCTGCAGTTAAAGGACAAAGGAATAATGCAAACAGCAAATAAACATGACAAATACTCAGGAAATTAGAAAAGAAAAAATATTCAGTATTTTAAGAAGATTAAAAAATTAGATAAAATACATAGTTTAATGAAGGAGGGATAATTAATCTTTTAAATAAATTTGAGAGCTAAGAATTTCTTTGGAATTTAGCTAGTAGAAAACAGTAGTGATATTTAAGAGGACTATCTTGATGATAGAGGTTAGAATGCCAGCTACAGAAAACAAAGAAGGAGCTAAGGATGAAAATATTCATTATTCATGTGAGGATGATTATTGTAAGAAGAGGGGCATGATTGAGTTACATCCCGGGAATTGCAGGGTCAACTGAATGCTGTCTGAAATGATTTTAAAAAGGCAAAAGAGGGAATTGATAGGTTACAATGTGTGATAGAGAGATATATGAGAGCAAACTACATATAACTTTAAATATATTCATGAATTATATCTCTAAACAGCAATCTGATGTCAGACCCACAGCTAGGTATTAATTTGAGTATCATCAGATTTTAATCTAGTATATTTAAATTTCAAAATAAACTAAGAAATAAGAAAATCTTATGAAAATGATTTTCAGGACAGGATTTAAAGAAAATCCCAAGGAAAAATTTTTTAATGCCAAACAGTGCTAAAAGTGCTCAAAGTTGAAGAAAGGACACAGTTCATTTTACGAATGCAGAGAACAAAGAAACCAAATTTTTCAAATATGAACCTAGTCTGACCCCTCTCCCTTCCTAATGTTGGGTCACTGAAGTTTGAGTACCAATTTTGAAGTGGTAAATTTATGCAATTAAAAATCTTATTGGTTGATTTTTTTCTTAATTACTAACTTTCAGCTTTGGCTCTCTTGTTATACATTTTTTATTAAGTCCCTTGCAGTTTAAGGTCAAATCTCTCTTAAAGACAAAAGGACTGCAAATATGATAATGTACATTTTATACACTAAAGCCCTCAGACATTTAAAGGTTTATAGCTCCAACTTGCATGAAGAAAATAATGTTCCCATGAAAATATAAGGTTAGTTCATGATGGAAAACCTCAAAAAGTGCATTTTCCAGAGACAAGACAAAATATTTTCAGGATAGTATTTACTCTTTCCCCTAGGTTTGTACTCAGTGACATTTCTTTTGATTTAGTAACAAGTTATTCAGTAGACAGCTATATCATTCAACTCAAGTTATCTTAACATGGAATTCTCCTCTATCGAGACATCACTGAACATGCACCAGGTTTAAAGACAAGGCTAGAAAAAAATGAAATGTAAAATAAAATAGGAAACATGAAGTTGTAATATGTGAGTTCATGTGAAGTTGTGGAATTAACCTTAGAGAGAAAAATGGAAAATAAATAATGATGCAAATAGCTTATTGGTGAATAACTTGTTCTGTCAATTTTAACACTGACTTTTTTGCTTTTGCAAAATAATAAAGGCATAAAAGATATTATATTTAAAAATAAATCATTACTTATTCTAGTTAAACAGTGGTAATTCTTATAAACTTGATACCTTGATTATTTAAAGGTAGAATGCTAATTAATCCTTATTTTCCAGCATGATACAGTCACTAAAGTGCTAACATCATGATCCCCTTTTCAGATCTCTCATCCTGAGATTTGATTATGAATCATCTCACAAGCTGTGTGTGTATATACAATTTTAAGAAATATAAACAGTAAATATATGAATGTATTTAGCATATTCAAAATAATTATAAGAAATGTCACAAACTCTGTGATTTAGATAAATGCTTTAGTTCTAGGCCAAAGTAGGATATGTTTAGAAAGCAGAGATCTGGTGATATCTCAGTAATCAAATCATGCAGAATTTCATCTGTACACATACAAATCCACCTGCAAACTTTTTTTATCTTATTGGAAATGAGTTCTACTGACATGACAGAATTATCTTTAAGATTTTCTTTTTTATGTTAATTATCATCTGATTATCATCATAATTAATTATGTTATTATCCCTATTCTTCACATTTCTTCTGTCCCCATATAAAGTTATGCTAATTATTTCTATAATATTGAGGTAAAGTTACTTGTACATAGGGCTTCCTGTGAAGGAGGTGTAAGTGGTAAAAAACTGCCTGCCAGTGCAGGAGAGGCAAGAAATGCTGGTTTAATCCCTAAATCAGGAAGATTCCCTAGAGAAGGAAATGGCAACCCACTCCAGCATTCTTGCCTGGAAAATTCCATGGACAGAGGAACCTGGCAGGCTACAGTCCTTGAGGTTGCAAAGAGTCAGACATGACTGAGTACGAGAACACACTTGTACAAACACCTCACACATATATGCTGCTGCTGCCATTTAGTTGCTAAGTCTTGTGTCCAGTTCAGGAAACTGAACCTGCGTCTCCTGTTTGGCAGGTGGATTCTTCACCGCTGAGCCACTTGGGAAACCCCCACACATACATGATCTGAGACTAAATCTTGCTTTCCTATGTTCTTTATTACCAGAGTCCAGTTAAAGATAGAATACAATATATTCAATGCCTGGCTCAGTACACTGGCTACTGGTAACTGAATCTTATATTGGAGTAAAACTTTTAGAGGCATCAATCATGTTCAAAGGTTATAAAAAGGACTGACAGTCATCCAATCCAGTCCTAACTGGATATTACAGTGGAGTTAATCTCACTTATTCCCTGATAATGTTCTCTCTTCTGATTGCAGTTTATTTTTAATTCGTCATTAACCTCTGTTGATCCAGTGTGTTGAAGAAAAATTATGTTTCCCAGGCTACATTATATAATTTGATCAGAAAAAACTCATATCTGTCACGCTAGAAAATAAATGACAGCTCCAAACCACAAGCAACCAATACAAATTTCAAAATTCTACTCTGCTATAATCAAACTCTCCCTCTCAGCCTCACAAGAGCAATGCCACAGTAAATCCTTTCTTCCTGCCTCACCAGTCTTACACTAATACACTTTATAAGATTTTATTTTATCTTTGATATTTTAGAAAACTGAGCTCCTTTGGGAAACACCCTTTCTGTGTTTTCCTGCAATAATTAATGCATTGTTTGTTAATTATGGAGACTCTTATTATGTCACTTTACTCACTTAGAAAATACAAGTAAAGACATCAAACCCACAGTCTCTTCATAATAAGATTTTTTTGAATAAAATTCCCTGCCATTTATTTATATTAATGCTTCACTTGTTGGTTTGTCTATAAATTACATAATACTTTTACATCTTAATTTTTATTTTTATTTACCGTAGGGATAACTATAGGAGGACAGAAATGGGAGTTATAGTAACATTAAAGTAGCTAGTTTTGCTACTGAGAGTTGAAGTTGGGTTTTTTAACTTTAAGATTGGAAATTTTCTAATTGAACACAATTTAAATGTCCAATAATAGAAAACTTTTAATGTAAAGTATTCTATATTCAAAGTATCTAACACTATGCAGAAATTAGCAGTAGTGATATAACTCACATGTATTGACATTAAATTTTATTGAAATCAAAACTATAACTCTTATCTGAAAATACATATTCATGCATGTATATTTAAACAGTGATTTACTGAGATATTTACTTAAGGAATAATTTCCCTTTTATTTTTTATTGATTTCCTACATTTCTAATATGAATATCATTTACTAATATAAAAGTATAGTACAAACTTAATAGAATTAATGAAAATATTTCTGTTTACTGTAATGTATTATATTTAATCTTTGATTTTCATTGCTAGCAACTTATGAGTGCTCAGTCACAACTGATTGATATCCTATAACAATATGCATCTATTATGCAGATTTATAAAAGTTTATTTTTCCTACTAATACATTTATTTAATTAGGCATAGTCATTTTTCAGGACCTGGCAAGGCATGTTCTTATTATACTGAAATAAGAATAGAGAGAGGGCTTCCAGAGGGCTCAGCAGTAAAGAATCCCCTTGTAATGCAGGAGCTGCGGGAGATGCAGGTTCAATCCCTGGGCCCAGAAGATCCCCTGGAGGAGGATATGGCAACACACTTCAGTATACTTTGCCTGGAGAATCCTATGGACAGAGGAGCCTAGTAGGCTGTAGTTCATAGGGTCACACAGAGTTAGACATTAATGAAGCATCTTAACAATCATGCATGCATACTAAAGGGGACAATTCTCCTGAATGGGAAAAGGTGTATAAAAATGATATCAATAGAAGGTATAGAGAAGGCTTACGTATATAAGAAGAAAAAGATAACTAGTTATCTAAGAGATGTCAATATACAGAAATATTGCCAAATGGGGCAATAAAAGAACCTTTCAAATATTTGGTACAAAGAACCAGATTATACTTTTTTTCAATGGACTACTTTATGTCTGAAAATGATATCAGGAATGTTATCTAGAAAAATGCTAAGATGCAGTTACACAATGGATATTAGAAAAATCATCTGAGGCATTTTACAGAAGTGAGGTGACATTAAATATGGACTGGAAGCAATTATGACAGACAATACAATATAATTAATATTATATATGGAAGCAAAAAAAGACATAACATTTTAAGTGGATTAAGATATTTCTAAAATAGAGATAAAAATTTATTCCTATATAATATTCTGTTTAAACAATAAAAAAATTAAATCTGAGGCTTAATTTCTTCAATTAAAGTTTTAAAACAGAAACTAAAAGTGATCACAATGAAGGACAAAGTTAAAATTTATCACCATTGGTGATAAATGTATAAGGCAGTGAAAATAGAGGGAAATTGTTAATAATTTAAAACATTGAGGTCAATGGTAACATGTCATTTGTATTTGTAACATGAAACATGTATTTGGTAACATGTAACATGTATTTGGTAACATGTTATTTTCTTTGGCTTAAGATTCTCCTTGATATTTGGTGTCTGCAATCTGAATATAATATATCTAAGCTGTGTGTGTGTGTATATCTGTGCATGGGGTGACACACTTTGTTTTGGTATGCATTATGAATTATGTTTTCGTAGCTACTTCTGAGGATCTATGGACCATCATTTGATTTATTATCATTATTTTTTCTTATGTAAATAAACTAATGCCATTTTTTTCTTAAATATTTGTACCACATTCTATATATTTTGATATGATATTTTTTAATACCTAGTCATGTTATTAAAATACCATTTTATTAATTTCTCACAAGGATGAAAAGTGATTTTTTTAATTAAAAATAAATATTATTATTATTAGTGTCCATATTAGTACTGTATAGAATATATGATATCAAGGTGTTTAAATTTTGTTAAAAAATTCAAATTTTGCAGTGATAAATAAATGTAAATATATTTCTGATGTATGTGGAGGAAATAATTTCTTAAACTAGACACAGAAGTACCACCTCTAAAAAGTTTTGTCAATTTTGGATACATAAAAATTAAAATTTCTGTTAATATATTTATAATACACATAACAAACAGAAGGAATAATATCAAGAATAGCATCTATACACATATACACACAAATTTTTCTAAATCAGTTAATAAAGACAACCCAACAGAAATATGGGCAAATTTAACCAAAATTAAGCCATATTTTGTAAGCATTTGATCAAAATACAGAAAAGTTATGACTAAACTAGAGAGCATATTAAAAAGCAGAGACATTAATTTGTCAACAAAGGTCTATCTAGTCAAAGCTATGGTTTTTCTAGTAGTCATATATGGATGTGAGAGTTGGACTACAAAGAGAGCTGAGTGCCGAAGAATTGATGCTTTTGAAGTGCAGTGTTGAAGACACTTGAGAGTCCCTTGGACTGCAGGGAGATCCAACCAGTCCATCCTAAAGGAAAACAGTCCAGAATGTTCATTGGAAGGACTGATGTTGAAGCCGAAATTCCAGTACTTTGGCTGCCTGATGTGAAGAGCTGACTCATTTGAAAAGACCTTGATGCTGGGGAAAATTGAAGGCAGGAGGAGAAGGGGACGTCAGAGGATGAGATGGTTGAATCGCATTACTGACTCAATGGACATGAGTTTGAGTAAACTCCGGGAGCTGGTAATAGACAGGGAGGCCTGGTGTGCTGCAGTCCATGAGGTTTCAGTCCTATACAACTGAGCGACTGATCTGAACTGAGAGTTCTGATAACACCAAAAGCTGCAGACGTATATCAATAGCTTTCCTCATAATTAAATGGTTGGAATGTAAATTAGTAAAAATAAATTAGAAAAATAGAATGTATTTTAATTCTTGATAATATCAGTCTCAAATTATCTTGCTCTCTCTGCTCTCTGAGTGCAGCTTGAATTAAAAGTTCCCCTCCCACACCTGGGATTTATAGAAGTTATATCTTAATTTTAAAATCTAATCTGCAGAAAATTCCAACTAAGTAAATTTTACATGTACTTAATTACTTGACAAGGACCTACGACTTCTATTTATTCTCCTATAGTATCTACTAAATCTCAAATATTTATAGTCCATAAAGTAAAACGTTTAAGTAGCATAAGAAATATTTATTTACAAATTTTTGCTTGAAATTCATAAATAGGATATATCAAACATAGGATATAGCACACATGTTATTTGATTAAGAAACAATGGTAGGAAAATTATTCCAAATTGGTGCATATACATCTTTAAATTAATCAGATAAATATCATCCTTGTAATCCAGGCTGACCAGTCAGTACAGGTCAACGTGTGAAGTCTCCCCATTTCACTCATGACTAAGCTCATTACCTGAGTCTTCTGTTAGTCCTTTCAACATAGAACACCATTTCTCACAACTTTCATGCTTTCTCTTCTACAACTGAAACAGTTTTCTCAAATCTTTGATTATCTAAATCATTGTTATCTAAAGCACTCTTCAGTTTTCATTGTTTTACACATTTAAGGCAGCAAGTTTATTTTTGTTCTCCTTAATAACAACCTATATGTTTTCAGTTATTTGTTATATTTTATGTTTATCCTCAATCATAATATATATGGTTCATGAGACAGAAACTTGTCTGTTTTGTTCTCTGTTCTTGTACACTTGTTGACATCAGAAAGACAAAGCTGACACAGAGTTAATTCTCAATAATATTTGGTGAATGAATGACTATATTACTATAAATTTTAATAGTATTTATATTTCTAATGACATTAAATCTCATTAGTCCTCACTTGATTTTCATAAAAGTGATCTCACTTGATCTGATATTGAATTTTATATCAGTCTACAGGCCTTGGAAATTTTTCAAGTTTAATATTCTGCTCTTTTCATTCTCTCATCTCTATTATATTTAGAACATTGTTTCTTGGTCAAAAATTACTATTTCTCAAATCCTGGGTAATTTTAGAAATTGATTTTATTTATATTTTTAGACAATAATCAATGGGGTATTACTTGCCCTTAAAATTGCTGGGAGAAATATCAATAACCTCAGATATGCAGATGATACCACCCTTATGGCAGGAAGTAAAGAAGAACTAAAGAGGCTCTGGATGAAAGTGAAAGAGGATAGTGAAAAAGTTGGCTTAAATCTCAACATTCAGATAATGAAGATCATGGCATCCAGTCCCATGACTTCATGGGAAATAGATGCAGAAACAGTGGAAACAGTGGCTGACTTTATTTTTCTGGGCTGCAAAATCACTGCAGATGGTGATTGCAGCCATTAAATTAAAAGACGCTTACTCCTTGGAAGAAAAGCTATGACCAACCTAGACAGCATATTAAAAATCAGAGACATTATTTTGCCAACAAAGATCCAGCTAGTCAAGACTATGATTTTTTAAGTGGTGATGTATGGATGTGAGAGTTGGACTATAAAGAAAGCTGAGAGTCAAAAAATTGATACTTTTGAACCGTGGTGTTGGAAAAGACACTTGAGAGTCCTTTGGACTGCAAGGAGATCCAACCAGTCCTGTTCATTAGTAGGACTGATGTTGAAGCTGAAACTCCAATACTTTGGNGGTTTTTCTAGTAGTCATATATGGATGTGAGAGTTGGACTACAAAGAGAGCTGAGTGCCGAAGAATTGATGCTTTTGAAGTGCAGTGTTGAAGACACTTGAGAGTCCCTTGGACTGCAGGGAGATCCAACCAGTCCATCCTAAAGGAAAACAGTCCAGAATGTTCATTGGAAGGACTGATGTTGAAGCCGAAATTCCAGTACTTTGGCTGCCTGATGTGAAGAGCTGACTCATTTGAAAAGACCTTGATGCTGGGGAAAATTGAAGGCAGGAGGAGAAGGGGACGTCAGAGGATGAGATGGTTGAATCGCATTACTGACTCAATGGACATGAGTTTGAGTAAACTCCGGGAGCTGGTAATAGACAGGGAGGCCTGGTGTGCTGCAGTCCATGAGGTTTCAGTCCTATACAACTGAGCGACTGATCTGAACTGAGAGTTCTGATAACACCAAAAGCTGCAGACGTATATCAATAGCTTTCCTCATAATTAAATGGTTGGAATGTAAATTAGTAAAAATAAATTAGAAAAATAGAATGTATTTTAATTCTTGATAATATCAGTCTCAAATTATCTTGCTCTCTCTGCTCTCTGAGTGCAGCTTGAATTAAAAGTTCCCCTCCCACACCTGGGATTTATAGAAGTTATATCTTAATTTTAAAATCTAATCTGCAGAAAATTCCAACTAAGTAAATTTTACATGTACTTAATTACTTGACAAGGACCTACGACTTCTATTTATTCTCCTATAGTATCTACTAAATCTCAAATATTTATAGTCCATAAAGTAAAACGTTTAAGTAGCATAAGAAATATTTATTTACAAATTTTTGCTTGAAATTCATAAATAGGATATATCAAACATAGGATATAGCACACATGTTATTTGATTAAGAAACAATGGTAGGAAAATTATTCCAAATTGGTGCATATACATCTTTAAATTAATCAGATAAATATCATCCTTGTAATCCAGGCTGACCAGTCAGTACAGGTCAACGTGTGAAGTCTCCCCATTTCACTCATGACTAAGCTCATTACCTGAGTCTTCTGTTAGTCCTTTCAACATAGAACACCATTTCTCACAACTTTCATGCTTTCTCTTCTACAACTGAAACAGTTTTCTCAAATCTTTGATTATCTAAATCATTGTTATCTAAAGCACTCTTCAGTTTTCATTGTTTTACACATTTAAGGCAGCAAGTTTATTTTTGTTCTCCTTAATAACAACCTATATGTTTTCAGTTATTTGTTATATTTTATGTTTATCCTCAATCATAATATATATGGTTCATGAGACAGAAACTTGTCTGTTTTGTTCTCTGTTCTTGTACACTTGTTGACATCAGAAAGACAAAGCTGACACAGAGTTAATTCTCAATAATATTTGGTGAATGAATGACTATATTACTATAAATTTTAATAGTATTTATATTTCTAATGACATTAAATCTCATTAGTCCTCACTTGATTTTCATAAAAGTGATCTCACTTGATCTGATATTGAATTTTATATCAGTCTACAGGCCTTGGAAATTTTTCAAGTTTAATATTCTGCTCTTTTCATTCTCTCATCTCTATTATATTTAGAACATTGTTTCTTGGTCAAAAATTACTATTTCTCAAATCCTGGGTAATTTTAGAAATTGATTTTATTTATATTTTTAGACAATAATCAATGGGGTATTACTTGCCCTTAAAATTGCTGGGAGAAATATCAATAACCTCAGATATGCAGATGATACCACCCTTATGGCAGGAAGTAAAGAAGAACTAAAGAGGCTCTGGATGAAAGTGAAAGAGGATAGTGAAAAAGTTGGCTTAAATCTCAACATTCAGATAATGAAGATCATGGCATCCAGTCCCATGACTTCATGGGAAATAGATGCAGAAACAGTGGAAACAGTGGCTGACTTTATTTTTCTGGGCTGCAAAATCACTGCAGATGGTGATTGCAGCCATTAAATTAAAAGACGCTTACTCCTTGGAAGAAAAGCTATGACCAACCTAGACAGCATATTAAAAATCAGAGACATTATTTTGCCAACAAAGATCCAGCTAGTCAAGACTATGATTTTTTAAGTGGTGATGTATGGATGTGAGAGTTGGACTATAAAGAAAGCTGAGAGTCAAAAAATTGATACTTTTGAACCGTGGTGTTGGAAAAGACACTTGAGAGTCCTTTGGACTGCAAGGAGATCCAACCAGTCCTGTTCATTAGTAGGACTGATGTTGAAGCTGAAACTCCAATACTTTGGCCACCTGATGTGAAGAGCTGGCTCATTTGAAAAGACCCTGATGCTAGGAAAGACTGAGGACAGGAGAACAAGATGACAGAGGATAAGATGGTGGGATGGCATCATCAACTCAATGGACATGGGTCTGGGTGAACTCTGGGAGTTGGTGATGGACAGGAAGGCCTGGCATGAAGTGGTTCACGGAGTCACAAAGAGTCGGACATGACTGAGCAACTGAACTGAACTGAAAATTGTCTGATGTGCTATTTTAAATATATTAAGGTAAATAATAATAATAATAATAATAAATATATTAAGGTAAATTATATCCTATTCAAAGATAAACTCACAGCTTTTAAATATCTTGCCTTATCAGTGTCTAAATGCCCAAATGTAGTAATGACACAAAGAGTGATATAATTTTCTGCCAGATCCAATTGTTATTTACCATGCTTTCAAAGTACCTCTTTTATTGTTTATTACTTTTTCACTATCAGAAAATATTCATAAGCTACAGTTCTCTTCTTGAGGAATTGAGTAATTGAGGTTGATATTAGAAATATTAGTTTTTTATTATGATATATATTAATCCATTTTAGACCCAATTTCTATCACAACTAAAGCAGGTGTTTTTTTCATATTTGCACTTATAAATTAAATCTAAAGAAATGTTTTACATGTAACAAAAGTTAACACTGAAGAATACCCAAGATACATGCTGTTTACATGGATGATTACACATCAATGCCTAAGTATTGAAAGAGCTTCAGTATGATTCATTAGGGCCTTGAGCAACTTGTTTGGATTATTTAAAAAAAAAAAAAAGATTGCTCTGTGAGGTTACAATACTAATAAAATACTCTTTAATAAATAATACATTTAGCAAAGAGTATTAACTTTAATGGAGCTTCCCAGTTGGTGCATTGGTAAAAATTCTCCTTGTCAACACAAGCCACAGGAGACCCAGGTTCCATTTCTTGATCAGAAAGATTCCCAGAGTGGGAGATGGCAATCCAACCCAGTATTCTTGCCTGGAGAATTCCCTGGATAAAGGAGCCTGGCTTGCTACAATCCAAGGTGTCTCAAAGAGTCCAACATAACTGAGCATTCACACACACACATTAAATTTAGTAGCAGAATGAATCACTCTATAGCTATTAGAGAAACCCACTAATTGTTCTGAGAAATTCCTTCTTACTAAGTGATACACCTGAATAGAAATAAGCCCTAAATAAATTTCCATTCAAGTAATAGCTTAACTCAAAACAGTACTGAGTTTTGCCATTTTTGACAGTATGCATAGACATAGAAGGTATTATGTAAAGTGAAATAAGTCAGAGAAAGACAAATCCTGTATGATTTCATTTATATGTGTAATCTAAAAAACAAAACAAATGAACAAAAACAGACTAATAGATACAGAACACAAACACGTGGTTGCCAGGGGCGGGTGGAAAGTTGCATTGGGAATCAGTAAAATCAGTATGAGAAATTAAGAGGTAAAAACTTCCAACTACAAAATAGACGAATCATAGGTATGAAGTGTACAACATAAGGAATATAGTCAATACTACAGCAGTAACTTTGTATGGTGACTAATGGTAACTATTCTTATAATGGTGATCATTTTGTAATGTATAAAAATACTGAATTACTATGTTGTGTACCTTAAAATAATATGGTGAAAGTGAAAGTGGAGTCGCTCAGATGTGTTCGACTCTGTGTGACCCCATGGACTGTAGCCCACCAGGCTCCTCCATCCATGGGATTTCCAGGCCAGAATACTGGAGTGGGTTGCCATTTCCTTCTCCAGGGGATCTTCCCGACCTAGAGATTGAACCCGGGTCTCCTGCATTGCAGGCAGATGCTTTAACCTTTGAGCCACTGGGGTAGCCCAACTAATGTGGTGGTATAAGTACCATGTGAGAAGCCCTTTTATACTAACTTATTTTAAATTTTAAAACATACATTAAAATTACAATAAAATTTTAATTTAAATGTATCACATTATAAATGAAAAGCCATTGTTTCTTCCTACACATTTTCTTCCTTTTCAATTGTACTTGGAAAAAAAGAAGATGTCAAATGTACTTGAAAAAAGGAAGAAAATGTGTAGGAAGAAACAGTGGCTTTTCATTTATAACCTGATAAATCTAAATTAAAATTTTATTGTAATTTTAATGTATGTTTTAAAATTTTAAATAAGTTAGTATAAAAGGGCTTCTTACATGGTGCTAGTGACAAAGAATCCTCCCGCCAGTGAAGGAGACATAAGAAACATGGGCTTGATCTTTGGGTTGGGGAGATTCCCTGGAGGAGGGCATGGCAACCCACTCCAGTATTCTTGCTGAAGAATTCCATGGACAGAGGAGCCTAGGGGGCTACAGCGCTAGCGCCGCAGCATCAGACACTACTGAAGCCACTTAGCGCACACTCACACACATTTCAATTATACATGGACGTACTGAGGGATATCTTGGTTGCTTCTACATTTTTGCAATTATCAATAAAGCATTCATGTGAAGGTTTTTAAGTGAATGTGTTTTCAGCTCATTTGCATAAATACCTAAGGATGTAACTGCTGGCTTATTATAGTAAGAGTATGTTTAGTTTTATAAGAAACAGCCAAAATGTCTTCCAAAGTGACTGTAACATTTTGCCTTCCCCTAGCAAGGAATGAGAGCTCCTGTTACTCCACATGTTCACCAACATTTGGTGATGTCAGTGTTTTTGACTTTTACCAATCTACTAGGTAAGCAATGGTCTCCCATTGTTGTTTTAATTTGTGATTCCCTAATGATGGTGGGAGGCTTACCTATTGGCTTAGCTGGTAAAGAATCTTCCTGCCATGCAGGAGACCGAGGTTCAATACCTGGGTAGAGAAGATACCCTAGAGAAGGGATAGGCTACCCACTTCAGTATTCCTGCCTGGAGAATTCCATGGACAGAGGAGTCTGGCAGACTACAGTCCATGAAGTCACAAAGAGTCAAATATGCGACTAACAGACACACATACACACACACACACATGATGATGATGGACCATAAAGAAGGCTGAATGCTGAAAAATCAATGCTTTAGAATTGTGGTGCTAGAGAAGACTCTTGCGAGTCCCTTTAACAACAAAGAGATCAAATCAATCAATCTAAAAGGAAATAAGCTTCCTTGGTGGCTCAGAGGTTAAAGGGTCTGCCTGCAAGGTGGGAGACCCAGGTTCAATCCCTGTGTCGGGAAGATCCCCTGGAGAAGAAAATGGCAACCTACTGCAGTATTCTTGCTGGGAGAAATATCAATAACCTCAGATATGCTGATGACACCACCCTTATGGAAGAAAGTGAGGAGGAGCTAAAAAGCCTCTTGATGAAAGTGAACGAGGAGAGCGAAAAAGTTGGCTTAAAGCTCAACATTCAGAAAATGAAGATCATGGCATCCGGTCCGATCACTTCATGGGAAATAGATGTGGAAACAGTGTCAGACTTTATTTTTTGGGGCTCCAAAATCACTGCAGATGGTGACTGCAGCCATGAAATTAAAAGACGCTTACTCCTTGGAAGAAAAGTTATGACCAACCTGGATAGTATATTCAAAAGCAGAGACATTACTTTGCCGACTAAGGTCCATCTAGTCAAGGCTATAGTTTTTCCTGTGGTCATGTATGGATGTGAAAGTTGCACTGTGAAGAAAGCTGAGCGCCGAAGAATCGATGCTTTTGAACTGTGGTGTTGGAGAAGACTCTTGAGAGTCCCTTGGACTGCAAGGAAATCCAACCAGTCCATTCTGAAGGAGATCAACCCTGGGATTTCTTTGGAAGGACTGATGCTAAAGCTGAAATTCCAGTACTTTGGCCACCTCATGCGAAGAGCTGACTCATTGGAAAAGACTCTGATGCTGGGAGGGATTGGGGGCAGAAGGAGAAGGGGACGACCGAGGATGAGATGGCTGGATGGCATCACGGACTTGATGGACATGAGTCTGAGTGAACTCCGGGAGATGGTGATGGATAGGGAGGCCTGGCATGCTGCGATTCATGGGGTCACAAAGAGTCGGACACGACTGAGCGACTGAACTGAACTGAAAAGGAAATAAACTCAATAGTCACTGGAAGAGCTGATGCTAAAGCTGAAGCTCAGATATTTGGCACCCTGATGCAAAGAGCCGACTCATTAGAAAAGACCCTGATGCTGGAAAAGATTGAAGGCAGTAAGTAAAGGGGGCAAAAGAAGATAAGATGGTTCAGTTCAGTTCAGTTCAGTTGCTCGGTTGTGTTTGACTCTTTGCAATCTCATGGACTGCATCATGCCAGGCTTCCTTGTCTATTGCCAGCTCCCAGAGTGTGCTCAAACTCATGTCCATCGAGTTGGTGATGATATCCAACCATCAAATCCTCTGTCATCCCCTTCTCATTCTGCCTTCAGTCTTTCCCATCATCATTTCCAATGAGTCAGTTCTTCACATCAGGTGGACAAAGTATCAGGGTTTCAGCTGTAGCGTCAGTCATTTCAATGAGTATTCAGGAATGATTTCCTTTAGGATTGACTGATTTGATCTCCTTGCCATCCAAGAGACTCTGAAGAGTCTTCTCCAACATCACATTCAAAAGGATCAATATTTCAGCAGTCAGCTTTCTTTATAGTCCAACTCTCACATCCATACAGTCAAGCTACTACTGGAAAGTCATAGCTTTGACTAGATGAAACTTTGTAGGCAAATTAATGTCTCTGTTTTTTAATATGCTGTCTAAGTTGGTCACAGCTTTTCTTCTAAGGAGCAAGTATCTTTTAATTTCATGGCTGCAGTCACCATCTGCAGTGGTTTTGAAGCCCCCCAGAATAAAGTTTCTCACTGTTTCCATTCTTTCCCCATCTGTTTGCCATGAAACGATGGGGCCAGATGCTATGATCTTAGTTTTTTGAATGCTGAGTTTTAAGCCAACTTTTTCACTCTCCTCTTTCATTTTCATCAAGAGGCTCTCGTTCCTCTTCGCTTTCTGCCATAAGTGGATGTCGTCTGTCTATCTGAGGTTATTGACATTTCTCCCAGCAATCTATATTCTTGTGCTTCTTACAGCTGGGCATTTCACGTGATGTACTCTGCATATAAGTTAAATAAGCAAGGTGACAATATATAGCCTTGATGTATTCCTTTCCCAATTGGGAAGCAGCCTGTTGTTCCATGTCTAGTTCTAACTGTTGCTTCTTGACTTGCATACAGTTTTCTCAGGAGGTAAGATGGTCTGGTATTCCCATCTCTTTAAGAATATTCCACAGTTTGTTGTGATCCACACAGTCAAAGGCTTTGGTATAGTCAATAAAGCAGAAATAGATGTTTTTCTATATTGAGTACACCAGTACTTATACAAATTACATAGTCTTAAAATAGAGTACTCTCTTACATATAATTTAAAATCATTATAAAGCTAATCTCATACTTAAAATTCCAGGCTTGAAAAAAGTGTAAATATTTTTAAAATTAAAAAGTAATTTTTTTTCAGAGATATATGTAGCTTTTTTTCCATGTTTTTGTCTCTAAAAGTTAGGTGAATTGGATGAGTCTTAGACTTATTTCCAGATTATTTCAGAATATACAAAACATCGATTCTGCATGTTTTAAGATGAAGTGCGTGTGAAAAGATAATGGAAAGTAACAGTGAATACATGTAAAAGAGTTTACATCTTCATAATAGATGTAAAAGATTACATCATTTATATATAAATCTAAACTACTACATTGCATAATAGATGTAAAATATTGTCTTCCCTGATGGCTCAGATGGTAAAGAATCTACCTGCAATGCAGAAGACCCAAGTTTAATCCCTGGGTCAGGAAGATCCTCTGGAGAAGGGAATGGCTACCCACTCTGGTATTCTTGCCTGGAAAATTCCATGGACAGACGATCTTGGCAGGCCACAGTCTATAGGGTCACAAAGAATTGGACATGATTGAATGATTAACATACAAAAGTACTTATTGATTTGTTATATGCTATTGATTACTGGAATTTTCATAAGTACGTGTAATGTAAAGGATACTTCTTGGTTGTGAAATTAATTTATTTTGGAATAATTTTGTTAAAAATAAAACAAGCACTTAAGGCTAATTTCAATAAGAAAAAGGTATTTATGTTCACCCTTTTAGGGAAGATGACAGGAAAGCAACTACAGAGGTGTAGAATATGGAAATTTATGCAAATGTATTAAATATGTGAAGCGTATCTATTAATTTTAGGCAATGAAAAGACAGGTAACAGTTACAGTTCTTAACGATTTGTGCACTGGGAATTGTATACCTTCCTGAATATATTAATTGAAGGCCAGATGAAGCAGCAGTCGTGAAGATGTCACAGTGAATGCTGCACAGAAATGCACAACTGTCAGTGATAGGTATACCCCTATTGTGTTTAATTTCTATATTATATGCACATGACAGCTTCAGTAAAGAGGTGCTAGGGTAAGGTGGACAAATAATAAAATCTACTCTTATCCTTGGAAACTTAAATGGGTTACAAATACCTAGAACAAACCCATAAGAAATGATTTTACACGCGCAACATGAAATTGCAGTAAAGAATTTGCTAAGTGAGAAAAGCACGATTTTAATTCTCAAATTTAAAAAAAAATATATGCTAAAACAGATGGTATTTAAAAGTCATAATATACATGAGATAATTTGCTGGGGGCCAGCGTGAGGAACTCCGCTCATGGCAAAGGTCATGAGGAAGGAGGCTTCGGTATACGCAAAGGCATGATCAAGCCTCAGGAGACCCCCTGTTCCTGAGCATCTGCCCCAAAACCAGAGTCTGTGTTTTGCTCTCACCTACACCTTTGACTTGCCGGGGGTCTCTCCCCCATAACCGTTTCTCTCGGAGAAGGAGTAAACGTGCAGCTCCAAGTTAATAAAAATTCCTGGGCGTGACAAGAGTATTTCAGCTTACGAACACTGAAGGTTATCTAGCCCACCTGTATAGGTTCATCCGGCCGCATGTGATGGTTCACAGCCTCCCAACTGTGAGAGGCACGAGATGTTTTAGACTTAGTAAAGGCAAATTCTTGTGGGAAGTTAGAAATTATTAGTATAGTGGGTTGTTTGGGAATTATATTGGTGAAGGGATTTTTCATTTGTTGTGTCAATAATTGCTGCTAATTCCCTGCCCTGGGTGGGACAAGGGTGTCTCAGGTCAAAACCTCTCTGCTGGCACATGATTGTTTACTACCTCTCAACCATAAACAGCACAGAGAGTTTTGGAGTATTTTGAGAGTATTAATTAGCACAGGGCTTTTCTCCTTGTTGAGTCAATGATTGCTGCCAGGCCTCCATATCCTTAGGCATCTGGGAATATATTAATCAATGTATTTGGAATATAAAAAAGGAAATATAGTAGTTTTTAAGGTTAGCAATACTAGATTTTTTGAGTTAACGAATTTTCTCCTTTGTTATAGATCACTGTACTTTGTTATAAATCACTGTGTCCTTGCTATGTAAAAATGTAACTTTATCACTATCTTAAGACTAAGTAGATCTTAAGGGGAACATTGGTGAAAGGATTTTCATTTGTTGGGCTAATATTTGCTGCTAAATCTCCATATTCTCTGTCCTTATAATGAATATAACTAGCATATAGGAGAAATAAGTATTAACCTTTAACTATATAGGAGAAATAAGAATTAATCTTTAAGATTAATCATGTTAACCTTGGGTTAAATAAATTCCTTTCTTGATTGTAACTTACTACACCCTCACCCTATAGGAATGCAACTTTATTTGGAGGGTGGTGCCTGGTTTAAGAAAAAACACCCTTGGAAGAAATAAGTATTTTGGTTATCAGAAAGAAAGAGTCATAAATGTCAGCGAGCCTTATGGCAAGAAGATGACGTATAAACCCCTAAGACCTTTCTTTATATACATTTATGTGAAGCACATGATCTTGATAAAAGTCAGAACTGCTGACCCCCGCGTGACTCTGTATTCATCCCTATGTGTAACAAAAGCTATATAAGCAAACGCAAAAATAAAGAAATAGGATCAGTTTCCGGAAAGACTGATTCCCTCATGTTGTTCCTTTCTGCTCCCCGTTTTTCTGGCTGAATTCCCATCTGGAGCATGGGTGCTCGCCACGTCTACTTACTTGCCCCGGTTTTCAAGCCCATGCGAGAAGGAGCCCATGGAGGGGTGCCTTCCGATATTCAACTGGCACCGGTGGCCCAACATAGATGGTGCAAATTCCTTGTCTTGGAATTTTATTGGTATCCCACGTAAACCAAGTTATTCAGCTTCTTTTCCTCTCCTACTATTTTCTGGCTGAATTCCCATCTGGTGCATGGGTACCCACCAAGCCTATTAATTTTGCCTGGGCTTCTAAGATCAGACCAAGGGGGCTTCAGTGCCTCCTCTCCTTCGGGAGAACGGGAAGACGCCTGCGGCCTACATAGGTGGTGATTGGTATTCCATGCAAACCAAGTTATTTGGCCTCCTTTTCTCTGTTAATTTTCTAATCTCTCTCTATCTGTAATTAATTAAGTTTTCCAAGGTCACTGACGCCATCCCCACCTTCGAATTCCCTGGATCCACCGGTCCTGGACCCTGGAAAGAATTCATTATATTGATAAGAATAATAGTTAATATGGCAGTTTGGAGCATTTTTAAAAGCTGAGAATTTTGTGAGAAACTTTAATTTTAAATAAGTAGCTCTTATGAGTAGTAAAAGCTTGCACCCTTTCAAGGGCTTGAAAACATTCAATGACACTTATTTTCTTTGTTTGTCCTTCTGTTATTTTCTACTATTGACATTAATATCTCTTAGAAGGCCAGTAGGAGAAAAATTATTTTTAATGTTACAATTTGTATACTTTCTAAGTTTTAGATCTGATATAATCCCTGATTGGCTATTTAAATATCAATTTCAAAGACTATACCACAACTTGGCATTTAAACCTTAATATTTCACTATTGTAATTCAGTCCCTCTGCCATATCCAAGGACTGCAGCACACCAGGCTTCTCTATACTTCACCATCTCCTAGCTGCTTTTGCTGCTGCTGCTGCTGCTGCTACTGCTAAGTCGCTTCAGTTGTGTCTGACTCTGTGTGACCGCACAAATGGCAGCCCACCAGGCTCCCCCATCCCTGGGATTCTCCAGGCAAGAACACTGGAGTAGGTTGCCATCTCCTTCTCCAATGCATGAAAGTGAAAAGTGAAAGTGAAGTGGCTCAGTCATGTCCTACTCTTAGCGACCCCATGGACTGCAGCCTACCAGGCTCCTCTGTCCATGGGATTTTCCAGGCAAGGGTACTGGAGTGGGTGCCATTGCTTCTCTGGCCATCTCCTAGAGTTTGCTCAAATACATGTTCATTGAATCGATGAAGCCATGCAACCATTTGATCGTCTGTTGTCCTCTTCTCCTCAGGCCTTCACTCTTTCCCAGCATCAAAGTCTTTTCCAGCGAGTCAGCTCTGCACATCAGGTGGCAAAAGTATATGAACATCAGCTTCAGCATCAGTCCTTACAATGAATATTCAGGGTTGATTTCCTTCAAGATTGACTGGTTTGATCTCCTTTCTGTCCAATAGACTCTCAAGAGTCTTCTACAACACCACAGTTTGAAGGCATCAATCCTTAGATGCTATTTTTTTATTGTCCAACTCTCACATGTGTACATGACTACTCAAGAAACCATAGCTTTGACTATACAGAAATTTGTAGGCAAAGTAATGTCTGCTTTTTAATATACTGTCATTGCTTTTCTTCCAAGGAACAAGTGTCTTTCAATTTATTGGCTGCAGTCAATGTCCACAATGATTTAGGAGCCCTAGAAAGTAAAGTCTGCCATTGTTTCCCCATCTATTTGCCATGAAGTTATGGGATTAGATGCTGTGATTTTAGTTTTATGAATGTTGAGTTCTAAGCCAGTTTTGTCACTCTCTTCTTTCCCCTTCTTCAAGAAGCTCTTTAGTTCCTCTTCACTTTCTGCCACAAGGGTGGTATCATCTGTATATCTAAAGTTATTGATATTCCTCCCCAAGATTGTGATTCTAGCTTGTGATTAATCCAGCTTGGCATTTCGCATGATGTACTCTGCATATAAGATAAATAAGCAGGGTGACAGTATACAATCCTGATATATTCCTTTCCCAATTTGGAACCAGTCTGTTGTTCTATGTCTGGTTCTAACTGTTGCTACTTGACCTGCATACAGGTTACAGAAGAGGCAGGTCAGGTGGTCTGGTATTCCCATCTCTTCAAGGTTTTCCACAGTTTGCTGTGATCTACACAGTCAAAGAACTTAGCATAGTCAATGAAGTAGAAATAGATGTTTTTCTGATAGTCTCTAGCTTTTTCTATGATCTAAATGATCTGGCAATTTGATCTCTGGTTCCTCTGCCTTTCCTAAATCCAACTTATACATGTGGAATGTCTTGGTTCACATGCTGTTGAAGGCAAGCATGAGGGATTTTCAGCATAAATTTGCTAACATAGGAAATGAGTGTTTGAACATTCTTTGTCATTACCCTCCTTTGGGATTGGATGAAACCTGACCTTTTCCAGACCTGTGGCCTTGGCTGAGTTTTCCAAATTTGCTGGCATATTGAGTGCAGCACTTTCATAGCATCATCTTTTTAGGATTTGAAATAGCTCAACTAGAATCCCATCAACTCCACTAGCTTGTTCATAGTGATGTTTCCTAAGGCTCACTTGGTTTAACACTCCAGGATGTCTGGCTCTAGATGAGTGGTCACATCATCATGGTTATATGGGTCATGAAGATATTTTTTGATCTTCTGTGTATTCTTGACACCTCTTCATAAACATCTTCTGCTCCTGTTAAGGCCATATCATTTCTGTCTTTTATTGTGACCCTCTTTGCATGAAATGCTCCCTTGTTACCTCAGATTTTATTGAGGCAATCTACAGTCATTCCTGTTCTACTTTTTTCCTCTGTTTCTTTGCATTGTTCACTTAAAAAAGTTTTTCTATCTCTCTGTGCTCTTCTTTGGAAATCTGCATTCAGATGAGTAAATCTTTCCTTTTTCTCCTTTGCCTTTTACTTCTCATCATTTCTTAGCTATTTCTAAGGTTTCTTTAGACAACCATTTTGCTTTTTGCATTTGTGTTTCTTGGGGATGGTTTTAGTCAGCACCTCTGATACAAGGTTATGAAACTCTGTCCATAGTTCTTCAGGCACTATATCAGACTAATCCCTTAAATCTATTTGTCACTTCTACTGTATAACTGACCAGTAACGCTAAGGAAGCTGAAATTGAATGGTTCTATGAAGATCTATGGAGAAGGCAATGGTAACCCACTCTAGTAGTAATGCTAAGGAAGCTGAAATTGAATGGTTCTATGAAGATCTATGGAGAAGGCAATGGTAACCCACTCTAGTACTCTTGCCTGGAAAATCCAATGCACGGAGGAACCTGGTAGACTACCGTCCATGGGGTCATGGAGAGTTGGACACAACTGAGCCACTTCACTTTCATTTTTAACCTTCATGCATTGGAGAAGTAATTGGCAACCCACTCCAGTGTTCTTGCCGGGTTGGAGCTTGGTGGGCTGCAGTCTATGGGATCACACAGAGATGGACATGACTGAAGTGAATTAGCAGCAGCAGCAGCATGAAGAATTACAAGACCTTTTAGAATTAACACCCAAAAAAGATGTCCTTTTCATTATAGGAGACTGGAATGCAAAAGTAGGAAGCCCAGAAACACCTGGAGTAACAGGAAAATTTGACCATGGAATACAGAATGAAGCAGGGCAAAGGCTAATAGAGTTTTACCAAGAGAACTCACTGGTCATAGCAAGCACCCTCTTCCAACAACACAAGAAAAGACTCTACACATGGATATCACCAGATGGTCAACAGCATAGTCAGATGATTATATTCTTTGTAGCCAAAGATGGCAAAGCTCTATACAGTCAACAAAAACAAGACCAGGAGTGGACTATGGTTCAGATCAAGAAATCCTTATTGCCAAATTCAGATTTAAATTGAAGAAAGTGGGGAAAACCACTAGATCATTCAGGTCTAAATAAAATCAATCAAATACCTTATGGTTATAAAGTGGAAGTGAGAAATAGATTTAACAGACTAGATCAGATAAGCAGAATGTCTGATGAACTATGGATAGATTCATGGCATTGCACTGGAGACAGGGATCAAGACTATCCCCAAGAAAAATAAATGCAAAAAAGCAAAATGGCTGTCTGAGGAGGCCTTACAAATAGCTGTGAAAAGGAGAAGTGAAAAGCAAAGAAGAAAAGGAAAGATATACCCATTTGAATGCAAAGTTCCAAAGAATAGTAAGGAGAGATAAGAAAGCCTTCCTCAGTGATCAATGCAAAGAAATAAAGGAAAACAATAGAATGGGAAAGACTAGAGATCCCTTCAAGAAAATTAGAGATGCCACGGGAACATTTCATGCAAAGATGGGTGCAATATAGGACAGAAATGGTATGGACCTGACAGAAGCAGAAGATATTAAGAATAGGTGGCAATAATACACAGAAGAACTGCACAAAAAAGATCTTCAGTACCCAGTTAATCACTATGGTGTGATTAGTCACCTAGAGCCAGACATCCTACAATGTGAAGCCAAGTGGGCCTTAGGAAGAATCACACAAACAAAGCTAGTAGAGGTGACGGAATTCCACTTGAACTATTTAAAATCCTAAAAGATGATGCTGTGAAAGTGCTGCACTAAATGTGTCAACAAATTTGGAAAACTCAGCAGTGACCATAGGACTGGAAAAGTCAGTTTTCATTCCAACCCAAAAGAAAGGAAATGACACAGAATGCTCAAACTACTGCACAATTGTACTCATCTCACATGCTAGTAAATTAGTGCTCAAAATTCTCCAAGCCAGGCTTAAGCAATATATGAACCATGAAATTCTAGATGTTCAAACTGGTTTTAGAAAAGACAAAGGAACCAGAGATCAAATTGCCAACATCGGCTGGATCATTGAAAAGCAAGAGAATTTCACATCTGTTACTACTTACTGACTATAAACCTTTGACTGTGTGGATCACAATAAACTGTGGAAAATTCTTGGAGAGATGGGAATATTGGACCACCTGACCTGCCTTTTGAGAAACTTGTATGCAGATAAGGAAGCAACAGTTAGAACTGGACATGGAACGACAGACTGGTTCCACATAGGAAAAGGAGTACATCAAGGCTGTATATTGTCACCCTGATTATTTAACTTATACGCAGAGTACATCATAAGAAATGCTGAGCTGCATGAAGCACAAGCTAGAATTAAGATTGCTGGGAGAAATATCAATAACCTCAGATATGCAGATGACACTATCCTTGTGATAGAAAGTGAAGAAGAACAAAGAGCCTCTTGATGAAAGTGAAAGACGAGAGTAAAAAAGTTGGCTTAAAGCTCAACATTCAGAAAATGAAGATCATTGCATGCAGTCCCATCACTTCATGGCAAATAAATGGGGAAAAAGTGGAAATAGTAGCTGACTTTATTTTGGGGGGCTCCAAAATCACTGCAGATGGTGACTGCATCCATGAAATTAAAAGACACTTACTCCTTGGAAGGAAAGTTATGACCAACCTGGAGAGCATATTCAAAAGCAGAGCCATTACTTTGCCAACAAAGGTCCGTCTATTCAAAGCTATGGTTTTCCCAGTCCTCATGTATGGATGTGAGTTGGACTATAAAGAAAGCTGAGTGCTGAAAAACAGATGCTTTTGAACTGTGGTGTTGGAGAAGACTCTTGAGAGTCCCTTGGACTGCAAGGAGATCCAACCAGTCCATCCCAAAGGAGATCAGTCCTGGGTGTTCATTGGAAGAACTGATGTTGATGCAGAAACTCCAATACCTTGGCCACCTGATGCAAAAAGCTGACTCATTTGAAAAGATTCTGATGCTGGGGAAGATTGAGGGCAGGAGGAGAAGGGGAGGACAGAGGATGAAATGGTTGGATGGCATCACCAACTCAATGGACATTTCTTTGGGTAGGCTCTGGGAATTTGTGAAGGACAGGGAGGCCTGGCCTCCTGCAGTTCATGGGGTCTGAGTCGAACATGACTGAGTGACTGAACTGAAATGAACTGTATAATCATAAGGGATTTGATTTAGATCATACCTGAATGAGCTAGTGGTTTTCCCTAGGTTTCAATTTAAGTTTGAATTTTGCAATGAGTTCATGATCTGAGCCACAGTCAGCTCCCGGTCTTATTATTGCTGACTGTATATAGCCTCTCCATCTTTGCCCTAAAAAGAACATAATCAAAAAGAACATAATCAATCTGATTATGGTATTGAACATTTGGTGATGTCCATGTGTAAAGTCATTTCTTGTGTTGTTGGAAGAGGGTGTTCACTATGACCAGTGCATTCTCTTGGCAAAACTCTGTTAGCCTTTGCCCTGCTTCATTTTGTACTCCAAGGCCAAACTTGCCTGGTACTCCAGGTATCCCTTGATCCTACGTTTGCATTCTAGTCCCTTATGATGAAAAGGACATTTTTTTTTCTGCGTGTTAGTTCTAGAACGTCTTGTATATCTTCATAGAACCGTTCAACTTCAGTTTCTTTGGCATTAGTGGTTGGGGCAATGATTTGTATTATTTTGATATTGAATGACTTGGAAAAGCACAGAGATCATTCTGTCGCTTTTGAGATTGCAACCAAATACTGCATTTTAGACTCTTTCGTTGACTAGAAGGGCTACTCCATTTTTTTCAAAGGGAATCTTGCCCACAGTAGTAGATATAATGGTCATCTGAATTAAATTTGCCCATTCTGGTACATTTTAGTTCACTGATTCCTAAAATGTCAATGTTCACTTCATTCAGAAAATGAAGATCATTGCATGCAGTCCCATCACTTCATGGCAAATAAATGGGGAAAAAGTGGAAATAGTAGCTGACTTTATTTTGGGGGGCTCCAAAATCACTGCAGATGGTGACTGCATCCATGAAATTAAAAGACACTTACTCCTTGGAAGGAAAGTTATGACCAACCTGGAGAGCATATTCAAAAGCAGAGCCATTACTTTGCCAACAAAGGTCCGTCTATTCAAAGCTATGGTTTTCCCAGTCCTCATGTATGGATGTGAGTTGGACTATAAAGAAAGCTGAGTGCTGAAAAACAGATGCTTTTGAACTGTGGTGTTGGAGAAGACTCTTGAGAGTCCCTTGGACTGCAAGGAGATCCAACCAGTCCATCCCAAAGGAGATCAGTCCTGGGTGTTCATTGGAAGAACTGATGTTGATGCAGAAACTCCAATACCTTGGCCACCTGATGCAAAAAGCTGACTCATTTGAAAAGATTCTGATGCTGGGGAAGATTGAGGGCAGGAGGAGAAGGGGAGGACAGAGGATGAAATGGTTGGATGGCATCACCAACTCAATGGACATTTCTTTGGGTAGGCTCTGGGAATTTGTGAAGGACAGGGAGGCCTGGCCTCCTGCAGTTCATGGGGTCTGAGTCGAACATGACTGAGTGACTGAACTGAAATGAACTGTATAATCATAAGGGATTTGATTTAGATCATACCTGAATGAGCTAGTGGTTTTCCCTAGGTTTCAATTTAAGTTTGAATTTTGCAATGAGTTCATGATCTGAGCCACAGTCAGCTCCCGGTCTTATTATTGCTGACTGTATATAGCCTCTCCATCTTTGCCCTAAAAAGAACATAATCAAAAAGAACATAATCAATCTGATTATGGTATTGAACATTTGGTGATGTCCATGTGTAAAGTCATTTCTTGTGTTGTTGGAAGAGGGTGTTCACTATGACCAGTGCATTCTCTTGGCAAAACTCTGTTAGCCTTTGCCCTGCTTCATTTTGTACTCCAAGGCCAAACTTGCCTGGTACTCCAGGTATCCCTTGATCCTACGTTTGCATTCTAGTCCCTTATGATGAAAAGGACATTTTTTTTTCTGCGTGTTAGTTCTAGAACGTCTTGTATATCTTCATAGAACCGTTCAACTTCAGTTTCTTTGGCATTAGTGGTTGGGGCAATGATTTGTATTATTTTGATATTGAATGACTTGGAAAAGCACAGAGATCATTCTGTCGCTTTTGAGATTGCAACCAAATACTGCATTTTAGACTCTTTCGTTGACTAGAAGGGCTACTCCATTTTTTTCAAAGGGAATCTTGCCCACAGTAGTAGATATAATGGTCATCTGAATTAAATTTGCCCATTCTGGTACATTTTAGTTCACTGATTCCTAAAATGTCAATGTTCACTCTTGCCATCTTTTGTCTGAACACTTCTAATTTACCTTGATTCATGGACTTAACATTCCAGATTTCTATGCAATATTGTTCTTTACAGCATCAGATTTTACTTTCACCACAAGACACATACACAACTGGGCATTGTTTTCACTTTGGCTCATCCTTTCATGCCTTTGGAAGAATTAAATGACAAAGAAAACTTAGGGACACAATTGTGAAATATTTCTGACTCTGTTGCAAAATTTTTATTATTTGTATTTATACTTTTATCAAGTTTTAACAATAATATGAAGATTATAAATGTATGTATATATATATACCAGATAAGGCAATGGCACCCCACTCTAGTACCCTTGCCTGGAAAATCCCATGGATGATGGAGCCTGGTAGGCTGCAGTCCATGGGGTCGCTACAAGTCGGATACGACTGAGTGACTTCACTTTCACTTTTCATTTTCATGCATTGGAGAAGGAAATGGCAACCCACTCCAGTGTTCTTGCCTGGAGAATCCCAGGGATGGGGAAGCCTGGTGGGCTGCTGTCTATGGGGTCGCACAGAGTCAGGCACGACTGAAGTGACTTAGCAGCAGCAGCAGCAGTATCTATGTGTGTATGTGTGTGTGTGTGTGTGTGTGTGTGTATAAAGTGGCTCCCCAGGGGCACAGTGGTAAAGTATCTGCGTGCTGATGCAGGAGACTCAAGAAACACAAGTTTGATCCTTATGTAGGGAAGATCCCTTGGAGTAAAAAATGTCAACCCCCCAATCCAGCATTGTTGCCTTAAAAATTCTGTGGACAGAGAAGCCTAGCCTACTACAGTCTATGGGGTCCCAAAAAATTGGACACAACTGAGCACACACGCACACATATGTATATGAAGCACCATCAAGTAACTTTCTTGCCCCCCCCCCCCAAATACAGTATTTTTATTCACTCAGTAAATTATATGTGCTGTGGTTATTTACTTAGTCATGTCAGACTCTGTGACCCCCATGAACTGTACCCTGTCATGCTCCTCTGTCCATGGATATTCTCCAGGCAAGAATAGTCCAGTGGGTTTCCCTGCCCTCCTCCAGAGGATCTTCCCAACTGAAAGATCAAACCAATGTATCTTTTGTCTCCTGCATTGCAGGCAGATTCTTTACCAATTGAATCAGCATGGAAGTCAACATACATACTTAACATCTTTTATTTCAAAAATTACAGTGGACCTCTGTTAATCAATTTGTGTTATCTTTTCCAGTTTTTATTTTCCAAGCTTTTCACATTTTTGAGATAGTGTGGACTTTTAGTGACATCATCTGTGGCTAAGGATGTAAGGGATATTCCTTGGCCAATACCATCCTCACATCTCAAGTTCACCATTTATTGTTTAAAAAAGTTGATATATGAGACATTAAGCAAGAAAGCACATCAAAGATAGAACAAATAGTCTTATACAAATCCAACATAGGATTTACGATCAGCAGTATGGCAGAATTGCATAAATTACTTTGATAATTTTATGAAAATTATCCACATGATGACAACAAACACTTTTTGAGACTTCAATAGACTGAGTGAACAGACACACTAAAGCAAGAATGTTTCATCATTGGTTTATCTGATTCAGCTGTTCATATTTGAATGGGACAGGTATATGATTATGTAGATAGATATTAATAGATAGATTGATGATAGACTTTAATCAATAAATACATAATTTGCAAGAATAATTGGATTTATATATGGATTCACTCAGTTCAGTTCAGTTCAGTTTAGTTGCTCAGTCGTGTCTGACTTTCTGCGACCCCATGAATCCCAGTACGTCAGGCCTCCCTATCCATCACCAAATCCTGGAATTCACTCAAATTCACATCCATCGAGTCAGTGATGCCATCCACCCATCTCAACTTCTGTCGTCCACTTCTCCTCCTGCCCCCAATCCCTCCCAGCATCAGAGTCTTTTCCAATGAGTCAACTCTTCACATGAGGTGGCCAAAGTACTGGAGTTTCAGCTTTAGCATCATTCCTTCCAAAGAACACCCAGAAGTGATATCCACTAGAATGGACTGGTTGAATCTTCTTGCAGTCCAAAGGACTCTCAAGAGTCTTCTCCAACACCGCAGTTCAGAAGCATCAATTCTTCAGCACTCAGCTTTCTTCACAGTGCAACTCTCGCTTCCATACATGACTCTTCACATGAGGTGGCCAAAGTACTGGAGTTTCAGCTTTAGCATCATTCCTTCCAAAGAACACCCAGAAGTGATATCCACTAGAATGGACTGGTTGAATCTTCTTGCAGTCCAAAGGACTCTCAAGAGTCTTCTCCAACACCGCAGTTCAGAAGCATCAATTCTTCAGCACTCAGCTTTCTTCACAGTGCAACTCTCGCTTCCATACATGACTACTCAGGGATGTCAAATATACACAAATTATAATTTCTTTAGAAACTATGTTTCAGATATTTTTATAAAGTTAATATATGATATTTATAGATAGATTGATAGACTTTTAATCAATAAATACATAATTTGAAAGAATAATTGGGTTTATATATGGGTTCACTCAGGGATGTCAAATATACACAAATTATAATTTCTTTAGAAACTATATTTCAGATTTTTTATATTGTTAACATATGATATTAGTTTACACTATTGTAAATGTAAGCTGTTCTGTTTGAATACTTACAGAATTGGGGATTGGAATACAATATGTTATGTATCTCAATTTAATTTATTCTGAAGGGAAATAAGCTGTTAGACAATTTTCTCCCAATTCACAGACACTCAACAGACATTTCTAAGGTGCTGTCCAAAGACAAGAATTTTTTTTTTTTTTTTTAACAAGTGGTGCTGGGAAAACTGGTCAACCACTTGTAAAAGAATGAAACTAGATCACTTCCTAACACCACACACAAAAATAAACTCAAAATGGATTAAAGATCTAAACGTAAGACAAGAAACTATAAAACTCTTAGAGGAGAACATAGGCAAAACACTCTCTGACATAAATCACAGCAGGATCCTCTATGATGCACCTCCCAGAATACCGGAAATAAAAGCAAATATAAACAAATGGGATCTAATTAAAATTAAAAGCTTCTGCACAACAAAGGAAACTATAAGCAAGGTGAAAAGACAGCCCTCTGAATGGGAGAAAATAATAGCAAATGAAGCAATTGACAAACAACTAATCTCAAAAATATACAAGCAACTTATACAGCTCAATTCCAGAAAAATAAACGACCCAATCAAAAAATGGGCCAAAGAACTAAATAGACATTTCTCCAAAGAAGACATACGGATGGCTAACAAACACATGAAAAGATGCTCAAC
>SJYX01003693.1:51699-112495 GCA_006410675.1 Oreotragus oreotragus | reverse complement strand
AAGCTCAACATTCAGAAAATGAAGATCATGGCATCCAATCTCATCACTTCATGGGAAATGGATGGTGAAACAGTGGAAACAGTTTCAGACTTTATTTTGGGGGGCTCCAAAGTCACTGCAGATGGTGACTGCAGCCATGAAATTAGAAGACGCTTACTCCTTGGAAGAAAAGTTATGACCAACCTGGATAGTATATTCAAAAGCAGAGACATTACTTTGCCGACTAAGGTCCGTCTAGTCAAGGCTATAGTTTTGCCAGTGGTCATATATGGATGTGAGAGTTGGACTGTGAAGAAGGCTGAGCGCTGAAAGATTGATGCTTTTGAATTGTGGTGTTAGAGAAGACTCTTGAGAGTCCCTTGGACTGCAAGGAGATCCAACCAGTCCATTCTGAAGGAGATCAGCCCTGGGATTTCTTTGGAAGGAATGATGCTGAAGCTGAAACTCCAAAGTACTTGGCCACCTCATGAGAAGACTTGACTCATTGGAAAAGATTTTGATGCTGAGAGGGATTGGGCACAGGAGAAGGGGCTGACTGAGGATGAGATGGCTGGATGGCATCACGGACTCGATGGACGTGAGTCTGAGTAAACTCCAGAAGATGGTGATGAATAGAGAGGCCTGGTGTGCTGTAATTCATGGGGTTGCAAAGAGTTGGACATGACTCAGCGACGGAACTGAACTGAACTCCTGCATTACAGGTTGATTCTTTACTGTAGTGCCACCAAGGAAGGCCTAATGATTACTTATTAAATCCATATATGTCTCCTGGTGAGGAAAAAAAAAAGAACTTGCATAAAAGTAAAATTTTTAAATGTAGTTTTGTTCCTCTAGAACTTACAGTTCTACTGAAACACTGATATTATCAGAAAGAGAAAAAAGCAACTCAAACTGTAGAAAAAGAGATACATAAGATACCATTTTATATAAACTTTTTTATTTTTATAAATTGTAAGTTCTATCTATTTGGGGAAATCACAAATGACCTAAAGGACCGATAACCTTAACTGTAGTCAGTCACTCTGTTTAAATACTTATCAGTACAGTCTTTCTCTTAAATCCTCTGAGGCTTATTGTCTTTACAGTCAGTAAAATTTTGCCTGCTCATTTAACCTCATGCCAAAATTGTTATTGTTGTATAAATCAACAAGTATCAGTTATTGTTAAAAGTTCTCAAAATTCTATAATGGCACAAACTATGGGAAATTATCACAAAATATTTCTTAGATTGGTTGCTTTTCAAACATAAGCTGAACACTGCTGTATATATATCTGAAAACAGTTAGGTCTGATATTAAGCTTTATTTATTTTGTCACTGTGATTTTTATTTGTTAATCAGTGAGCAAAATATCTGTATCAGTAAGCATAGAAGAATTACAAATCAACTTCCTTATATCTGTACTACACATGAATTGAATAGATTAATATATAAAATATAAACTACTAGCCTTTGAATTTTAACAATATGAGAAAGGAAAGAAAGAATGTATCATGTACATTTAGTTCAGTTCAGTTCAGTCGCTCAGTCATGTCTGACTCTTTGCGATCCATGAATCGCAGCACACCAGGCCTTTCTGTCCATCACCAACTCCCAGAGTTCATTCAGACTCATGTCCGAGTCAGTGATGCCATCCAGCCATCTCATCCTCTGTCATCCCCTTCTCCTCCTGCCCCCAATCCCTCCCAGCATCAAAGTCTTTTATCATAATATATATCAACATATTTGATAAACTTTATGTAAATCTAACTTCTAAAACCNTGCCATCCAGCCATCTCATCCTCTGTCATCCCCTTCTCCTCCTGCCCCCAATCCCTCCCAGCATCAAAGTCTTTTATCATAATATATATCAACATATTTGATAAACTTTATGTAAATCTAACTTCTAAAACCCAGGGAGATATTTTTGGGATACAAAATGGGATTAATCTTAAGAAAGACAAAATAATGATTAACTCCCTAATATGAAGGTACCCTCAGAAGAAATCAAGAGCTACCCACAGTTTCAGCACTCTCTAACCCCCACCCAGGTTTGTTGAGATATAATTGACACACAGTATTGTGTAAATTTAAAGTGTACAATGTGTTAATTTGATATATTTATAAATTACAAAATAATTACCAGTTATATGATACAGTATTACTAGCTATAATCACCTTATTAATCACCGTGTATACCATGCTGTACTTTAGATCCCCAAACTTCTTACTCTTTTAGCTGGAAGTTTGCACCTTTTGACCACCATCTCTATTTCCCCCACACCCTGAACCATAGTAATCACCACTCTACTCTGTTTCTCTGAGTTTAACATTTTTAGTTTCTAATTTAAGTGATAGAGTATTTGTCTTTCTCTGATTTATTCCATTTAGCATAATCCCCTCAAGGCAGGCCTCAATGACCTCCCTATTCAAGATCATACAAAAACTATTCAGTCAGCTCAAGTTAAAAGTATTTTCACTCTCTCATTTACCATATCAAAGACATTTACTCCTTAAAATTTTTTTTTTCTATTCCTTGCCCTGTTAGATATTCTTAAGTTTGCATGCTTAGTCATGTCCAAGGCACCCTTTGGACTGTAGCCCACCAGGCTTCTCTGTCCATGGGATTTTCCTGGCAAGAATACTGCAGTGGGATACACTACCATTTCCTCCTCCAGGGGTTCTTAAGGGTCAGATCTGTGTCTCCTGTGTCTCTTGCATTGCTGGCAGATTCTTTACCAGCTGAATCATTGGGGAAGCCCCTCTTAAATTTAAAACTGGACTACTGAAATTATTTTACAAGTAGTCATGAGTATAGTTTGCTATTACCTTTAGTGTTGCCAACTCATGACAATTCAGTGAGCATTGTTTTGTCTCTTACTGTCTTCTCTTTCCAAAATTTTGATTAGTTTGAAGATGGAACTTTTTACTCTGTGTATTTTACATTTTTATATACTCTATCACTATGTATTACATTCTATGAAGTTTGTTAACATCTACTCAGTCTACTATTCTCAACTTAACGTACTGTTAAATCTAGAATTTTTAATATCTATCCTTATGTTTTCCCATTGCAGTTCTATTTATTCATTATACATATATTTTATATAGTATAGAAATACTATATTCAAAAAGATTATATAGTTATAAATCTAGCTATTTTTCAGGATCTTTGTTAATTCATTATATTCTCTTATTTCTTATTAACTGAACAACCATTTCTTTCATGTTTGTATTTATATTTTAAATATTGAATGCGCTATTTCCTGTAACTTAAAATTCTAGCATATAAAATATTTATAGAGCTATAGTTAAGAATGTTTTTGATAGTTCTTATTCATATGCCTTATTCTTTGATGTGTTGTCTTTAATTTTTATACTCAAAACTGCTCATTTACCTTCTAGAATTATCTGAAAAAATTATTTTAGTCTGTCATTATACTTATTACAGTCTTCCTCCAGAAAACATTTCATTTACTTCTTCCAGAGACTGGAGGAATCTATAACTCTTTGCCACCTTTAAACAAAATTCATAGTTAGAGATTTTGAGTGAAACAAAGGGTTAACTCAGGATTTGAATTTAGGATGAAATTCTGTGTTAAGGCTGGCTTCTGATTAAAAATTCTCTGAGATGTTAATTGCCCCCTTCCTTTACTCAGTGTTAAGACAACTTTTACTGCTTTCTTCTGGGTGGAAAAGGGACTAATTCTATTTTACTTTTTCTCTGAGAATATATTTCATTTATTTCTCAGCTTTATGAATCATGGGCATCTGTATTACTTTTCCAAGTTGACCTTAGACTTGCTTGCAGGTTTCTTATTTCTCATTTATAAGAGTCCATGAAAGAAAAGTTCAGTGTTAAGAGGATAAACAAAGGAGGGTAGCTCTTGTGAACAGTGCTGCTATGAACATGGATATGAATGTATCTTTTAAAATTATCTGAGTATATTCCCAGAAGTAGAATTGCAGGATCACGTGGTAACTCTATTTTTAGTTTTGTAAGAAACATCCATACTGTTCTCCATAGTTGGCTATACCAGTTGATATCCCACCAACAGTGTAGGAGGGCTCATTTTTCTCTACACCATTTTGAGCATTTGTTATTTGCACACTTTTTAATGGTAGCCATTCTGACTGACATGAGCTGACAGTTCACTGTACTTAGATTTACATTTCTATAATATTAGTGATATGGAGCATCCTTTTATGTGCCTATTGGCCTTTTATATGAATGGATTAAAAATATGTAGTATGCATACACAAGAGCTTTCCAGGTGGCACTAGTTGTAAAGAACCTGCCTGTCAATGTAGGAGACATGAGATATAAGTTAGATACCTGGATCTGGGAAGATCTCCTGGAGGAGGGCATGGCCACTCACTCCAGCATTCTTGCTGGAGACCACAGGAGAAGCATGTGGTCAGAGAAGCCTGGCGGGTTACAGCCCATGGGGTCACAAAGAGTCAAACATGACTGAAGTGACTAGCAGCAGCAGCAGCAGCAGCATACAAATACCATGAACTCAGCAATAAAAAGAATGAAATAATGACATTTGTAGAAATATAGAAGAACCTAGGGATTAGCATATTAAGTGAAGTCAGATAGAGTGAATTCAGACAGTCTTCTGCCCATTTTTTGATTGGATTGTTCATTTTGTGATATAGAGGTATATGAGCTGTTTGTATGCTTTGGAGATAACTTGGTTGCATCATTTGCAAACTTTCAGTCTGCAAGTTGTCGTTTGCTTTATTTTTTGTTTTAATTGCTAAGCAAAAGCTTTTAACTCTAATTAAGGCCTACTTGTTTATTTAATTTTTTAATTTCTATTTCTCTAGGAGACAAATACAAAAATATATTGCTGATGTTTATGTCAAAGAGTGTACTGCCTATGTTTTCCTTTAGGAATTTTATGGTATCTATTCTAACATTTTTGCCTTTAATCCATTTTTAGTTTATTTTCATACATGGTGTTAGACAATGTTCTAATTACATTCTTTTACATGTAGCTGTCCAGTTTTCCCAGCACCACTTATTGAAGAGACTGTCTTTTCTCTATTGTATATTTTTGCCTCCTTTGTCATAGATTAATTGACTATAAATGCTTTTGTTTATTTCTGGGCTTTCTTGTTCCATTGATCCATATNTTAGTTTATTTTCATACATGGTGTTAGACAATGTTCTAATTACATTCTTTTACATGTAGCTGTCCAGTTTTCCCAGCACCACTTATTGAAGAGACTGTCTTTTCTCTATTGTATATTTTTGCCTCCTTTGTCATAGATTAATTGACTATAAATGCTTTTGTTTATTTCTGGGCTTTCTTGTTCCATTGATCCATATACCTGATTTTGTGCCAGTTCTATATGTTTTGATGACTGCAGTTTTGTAGTATAGCGATATATCAGGGATCCTGATTCCTCCAGCTCTATTTTTCTTCCTCATGATTGCTTTGGCTATTTGGGGTCATTTGTGTTTCTATACAAGTGTCAATTTTTTTGTTCTGGTTCTGTGAAAAATACCATTGGTAATTTGATAGGAACTGCACTGAATCTATAGATTGCCTGGGATAGTATGGCCATTTTAAAAATACTGATTTTTCCAGTCCCAGACCACGAATATATCTCAATCTGTTTGTGTTGTCTTCAATTTCTCACATCAGTGTCTTATGTTTTTTGGAGACACGGCTTTAGCACCTTTCATTTCTGTTCAGTTGTGAAGTCATGTCCAACTCTTTGCGACCCCATGGAATGCAGTGTGACAGGCTTCCCTGTCCTTCACTATCTCCTGGAACTTGCTCAAACTCATGTCCAATGAGTCATTGATGCTATGCAGTCGTCTCATACTCTATCACCCCCTTCTTCTCCTGCTCTCAATCTTTCCCAGCATCAAGATCTTTTCCAGTGAATCAGCTTTTTCTATCAGAAGGCCAAAGTATTGGAGCTTTAACTTTATCATCAGTTTTTCCAATGAAAATTCAGGGTTGATTTCCTTTACGATTGACCAGTTTGATCTCCTGGCAGTCTAAGGGTCTCTCAAGAGTCTTCTTCAACATCTCAATTTAAAAGGATCAATTATTTGGTACTCAGCCTTCTTTATGGTCCAATTCTCACATACATACATGACTACTGGAAAATAGCTCTGCCACCTTCAGTTTAGTTCAGTTCAGTAGCTCAATCGTGTCTGACTCTTTGTGACTCCATGAATCGCAGTATGCCAGGCCTCCTTGTCCATCAGCAACTTCCAGAGTTTACTTAAACTCATGTCCATCAAGTCGGTGATGCCATCCAGCCATCTCATCCTCTGTCATCCCCTTCTCCTCCTGCCCCCAATTCCTCCCAGCATCAGGGTCCTTTCTGATGAGTTAACTCTTTGCATGAGGTGGCTAAAGTATTTGAGTTTCAGCTTTAGCATCAGTCCCTCCAATGAACNGCCATCCAGCCATCTCATCCTCTGTCATCCCCTTCTCCTCCTGCCCCCAATTCCTCCCAGCATCAGGGTCCTTTCTGATGAGTTAACTCTTTGCATGAGGTGGCTAAAGTATTTGAGTTTCAGCTTTAGCATCAGTCCCTCCAATGAACACCCAGGACTGGTTGAATCTACTTGCAGTCCAAGGTCTCTCAAGAGTCTTCCCCAACACCATACGCAGGTTTATTCCAGTTATTCTTTTTGATGTGATGGTAAATGGGATTGTTTCCTTAGTTTCTCTGATATTTCTTTATTGGTATATAGAAATGCAACAGATTTATTTATATGAACTCTGAATCTAGCAACTTTACTGAATTCATTGATGAGCATAGTAGATTTCTGGTAGCATCTTTAGGATTTTTTATGTATAGCATCATGTTATCTGCAACCAGTGACAGGTTTACTTCTTTTTTTTCCAAAAATTGGATTCCTTTTATCACTTTTCTATTCCTTCTTCAGTGTTAAAAATTGTTTTATTATTTATTTATTCTTTAATATTCCCCCTTTTTTAAATTTTCAAATGGGAAAATAATTGATAATTATTTTGCAAATAATAAATAGAAATAATTTAATTAACATGTAGTAATAAGATTGTGGTCATTACAGAGACTGTAATACTGATAAATATCTGTAAAAGAATATAAGTAAGTCAGTTTAATGGGTAAATGAATGCACTTAACAGATAAGGTCTCATATTTTAACTTTTATAATAATGTAATCATGAATATAAAGCATTATAAAATGCATAATGTTAGAGGCTTTAATCAGTAGTGTAAAGCTATAAATGGTAAAGATGTCATTGCTTAAACTGTTTAAGTTAATTATTTCAGGGATGTCAGTGTTGACTGAAATTGACCCATGAAGCTCACTCTGGGTGCCTGGACAATAAGCTAACTAGTACAACAGGCTTCTGATTTCTTGTGAAGGAATTTCATTTTAACTCAACTTTTCACATACATATCTTCCAGGTGTGAGGAATCTGATATTTTTCAGACAACTACTGTAAACAGCTGCTAGGTAAGCCATATTGCCTGGTACACATGTAGGCCACTTCTCTCTCCACTAGTAATGTTGTTGTTATAAATGCCCTATAGAAATGTGTGCCCTATAAGTGGATGAAGAATCACAGACTCTGCCACTGAACACATGTCCTCTCTGCACATGTCTTCACGCTTTTCTGTGAGATGCTGAGAGGACTTAGAGAACTCTACCTTCATACAAAATATGAATGGCTTAGACCACTATATCTGATTTGTGACTAAATATTTATCTATTATGTTTATCCATCACTTTGTATCACATGCTATGTATCTACTTTCACCATATCATACTATAACTGATTAAATAGCAAAAGTGAAGAAAGACTAATTAAAGTTCTATTAAATACTCATATCAGAGAAGGGCTAATTTTGTCTCCTAAGCTTTGTCTCTCACATATTAGGAAATGTCTAAATAATAGTAGGCAACTATTTGGAAAAAGATAAATTCTATCTAGGTATTCACTTATTTTGTCTACAAAGATGCCAAGAATTCTTTTCTGTCTCATTTTGGTTTTCCCTTTTCTATTGATCAGAAAATTATTCAGACATTGTATATGTACAATTTCAGTTATCATATATACACAGGTAGTATGTCTACCAAACAGATGGTGAGTGATAGAAAATATGGGGAAAAAAAAGCTTAAATTGCTTCAAAACACAAAATTATTTTCTATATTCTAATCTTTTTCCCTCAGAAATAAATACATGAAATCACTCTTGTTTCCCCAAATGTTAACTGTGGTTTTATTCTGGCACTGCAATAGCAACACATACATTATACTGTTTTCAAGAAATATCATTTATCCAGAATGAAAGTTCTACAGATAAAAATAGAAAACCAGAGAGATAAATGTAATGTAATGCAATGTAAAGATATATTATATGTATAAAATCTATAGAATTTTTTTATGTGACACTCTACTGTAGTCTATTCATTTTTTTTTTTAGCATTTGAGACAACTTTCAGGTGAATTGCCAGTGGTTAAGAATCTGAGAGTACATCTTAATTAGGCTCATACTATTTATAGTTACTTGAGGTTTGCATTATCCTTTTGCCTCCACAGGAACCATTATTGCTTTGAGGGCTGGAGTCTACACAAGGCAGCCAAGAGTGTGACAGAGACAGCAGGGCCCACTCTGTAGCTGCTGAGTCCATCTGGCATAGCAAGGGCTTTAGCATTTACTTTAAAATCAAATCTCCATTTCAAAATGTAATTTCTCTAACCACTAACTCTTTCAACATTATACATATACATATATATATATACATGCTGCTGTATATATATACATCCTGCTGCTCAGTTACTTCAGTCATGTCCAACTCTCTGTGACCCCATAGATGGCAGACCAGCAGGCTCCCCCATCCCTGGGATTCTCCAGGCAAGAATACTGGAGTAGGTTGCCATTTCCTTCTCCAAGTCAAGACTAGCTCTGCATTAAATTTGACTAAAGAAGTGTGCAGTATGTATCCATTCAATCTGTGGGGACATTAAACTTTGTTATTTAAGAAGACCGGAGATANACCCCATAGATGGCAGACCAGCAGGCTCCCCCATCCCTGGGATTCTCCAGGCAAGAATACTGGAGTAGGTTGCCATTTCCTTCTCCAAGTCAAGACTAGCTCTGCATTAAATTTGACTAAAGAAGTGTGCAGTATGTATCCATTCAATCTGTGGGGACATTAAACTTTGTTATTTAAGAAGACCGGAGATAACTATGCTTTAGAGAATTAAGTTAAATATGTAATTGTCACACACATTCTGATTAATGTGAATAATACATTTTTCCCAAGAACTATATAAATTTATACAGGCAATTTTCAATGTTCAGAAAGAATATCAGTTATGAATTTTTAAGTGCTTAAAACATCCTTATTAACAATAACATTGCTTATGAATTAATAGTAATTTTAATTGATCAAAGAATAAAATATAATCATTACTATTTTAGAAGATGTGTGTGTATATACACATGTTAATATTCACCATATCTATAAACATATATATGCACTATATCTATACACACACAGGTATATGATGTCTCTGTATAGTATACACTATATGAATATGTGTATAAACACACTCTTGTAGAGTATAAATGTATACTATATCCATATCTGTATGTAGATACATATTCTTATATATAATGCCTTTGTATAAGTTCCTATATACGTGTGATTTTTTGATATATTATAAAACTTGCGAGACATACTCTGTGTCTATCACTCTGCTCTTAGCTATGTAAATGATTCCAACTGATGATTTTCCTTTTTCCAGTGTTCATTATTCTTTTTCTTTTTTTTAATTTATTCATTTATTTTTTTATTTTTTACTTTATTTTACTTTACAGTACTCTATTGGATAGGATATGGGAAAAAGAACTTAATGTACTGCCTTGAATGAAACTGCAGTTTTATGTATGAAGGAGAGGATCAAACAGGTAGTGGAGTTAAATATTCCACCAGTGCCTCTTAGCTAAAAACAGTTGTTTTTTAGAATATTTTCCCACCTTATCACTCAACAATCTATTATTCCTACTAAGAAGGAAATGAAAGGTGATGCAATCATATGATGGGATGTTTGCTCACTCTTGACAGGCAAATAGTCTGTGAAAAGAAAAGTAGTGTTGAGTTCATCAAAGAAAAACTGTTGAAAACCAATCAGCTCTCATATACAGACAAGAAAACAGTCGCTTCTTTTGAAGTCATCAAATGTTTTCAATAAAAATCCATAACTGCAAGATAATTAAAATGTCTGTTAGCATTTTATTAATCATTTCTGTAGATTTAAAATGAGAAATAAGTCCCAACTTATTTTCCCTTCTGGATTTATGTATTTGTGTTCAAAATCAAGAGTGAGCAAGCCCCCTCAGAACTATATTTCTGCATAACCCCATAAACCTCTGTGAGAGCTGACTCAGGCCCTTGCTTCCCTGACACCCTCCAGCACAATGTTAACAAGTGACTGTTGAACCAGCAACAAAATGGTCAGAATAAGAATCTGATATAGTCTGTCAAAGTATAGGCAAAATTACAATCCCCAAACTACAAAGGATGTGATTACAAACTAGCATTTTTACATAATAGAACTAAAAACTGCTCACAGTCCTGTGTAAAGTCACCTATCTATTGATTAACCCATCTTTCTTCATGCAATGCAGAGTCACTCACATCTGACACATGTTGCATACTGTATTTCAGCGTATACAAGTTTGGCCTGGACATAGTGACCAATCTTCATTATTTTTATATTGAGTTATAATTAAAATAACATAAAACTCATCTGGGTCCATTTAAATTAAATATGACAATTAAAGGTGTACCCAGGTGTACCTGCCACTCATGTCTTGCTTAAGATTTTAAATGGTGTCTGTAGGGTAAGGTAATTAGAGAAGGTGAGGTTCAGAAAAAGGAGACAGGCACTTTACGGGAACAGATCTCCTTTAATGAGGCAAGAAGGGGCAGCGGTCAGATTAGCGAGCTGACGCACTAACCCAAGAAAAGAGTAAGTATATATAGGCGTCTATGTGGAAATATACTCTCTTAAGGGGGCCTGTTCTTCTCCAAGGTTGTTTGGAGTAGTTATATCTTAAACGGCTGGGACAAGGAATTCTGGAGATCGGCCAGAGGCTGGACCAGCTGGGAGCTGGGTGTAATCAGCCTTAATGTCCATTTTTTAATTCGGGTGAGAGAGTTCTTTGTTTTGCATAGAATGGTGGGGAGGGCCTGGAGGGGAGTTGTAACTCCAGGCTATTTTGAGCCATCTAACTTTCCTACAGTATTCTTAATGTGATCCTATAGGAAATGCATAACAGGGCAAAATTCCTGAAAAAACTCGTGCTAATTCACATTGTTCATAATTAGCTTATCTGATATGTGCACGTGTGCATACTGTTACCTCAGTCGCGTCTGACCCCTTGCAACCATAAGCACTGTAGCCCACCTGGCTCCTCTGTTTATGAGATTCTCCAGGCAAAAATACGGGAGCGGGTTGCCATGTCCTCCAGGGGATCTTCCCAACCCAGGGATCGGACCTGGGTCTCTTATGTCTACTGCGTTGCCAGGCGAGTTCTTTACCACTGGCACCACCTCAGAAGCCCATTTTATCTGAGAGCATCAATTAATTCATGCTACATAGATTTTTTGGGACACCTATTATATGCCAGACGAACATTAAAAGAACCATACCTGAATGAGAAATGGGTATCTCGAGGATTTTGGTAAAGGTGGCAGTTGTGTCCACACTTATGAAAGTGAAAGAAAACAGAAAAATGCTTCAGACGGAAAACCTGAGACATGATGGCTAACCAGATAAATTGTTCCTTTTCATTCTTAAGGTTTAATCAACCTTTGCCTTGATGAAGTTTCTTGAATTCCCATGTTTCCACAAGCTTCTATGAATTTGCATGTATTCTCCTACCCCAGTGATTTGATATTAGTTAGGGTTCTCTATATTTAATGTCATGTCATCCCCTGAAGCTCAGATGGTAAAAAAATCCGCCTGCAATGCAAAAGACCTGGGCCGATCCTTGGGCTGGGAATATCACTGGAGGAGGGCATGGCAACCCACTCCAGTATCCTTCCCTGGAGAATCCCCATGGACAGGGGAGCCTGGCGGGCTGCAGTCCATGGGGTCACAAAGAGTCAGACACGACTGAGTGAATAAGCACAGCACACAGCACAGCATATCTAAAAATAATGACAATCTACTTCTTCCTTTCTTGAACACGAAATATTTTGTTTTTAGTACTACTGAGTTCAACTGGCTCATTTTTATAATATATTTATGTTCACAAGGCAATTTGTCTACAATATTCTTTGTGCTTTCCTTGTGAAGAATATCTTATAATCAACTTTTTATACAGCTATTCTGTAATGATATTTTAATTTATCTTTTCTACTTTTTGAAACAGTTTTAAATGGAGTGATCATTTGTTCTGTGAAAGTCTGATAAAATCTTAGCTTGGACTAGTGACTTTATCATCTATTCATTACAAATTCATTCACATGAATTTGCTTTAAATATTTACAAAGCAATTTTGAAAATATCTACTACATTATGTTTATGATATTAATCACAGTTTTTTCCATTGTTTGCAGTTATCAATCTCTAATGTCATAATAGTCATAAAAGTCATATTACTTTTTATTAATCTTTTCAGTGAGTCAACTTGCTTTTCTTGATTGCTTATCCTGCTTTATCGTATCTTTGCTCTCTTACAATGTATCTTTATTTATATTTATTTCCTTCAACATATTCAGAATTACTTGGTTGTTTTTCCTAGATTTTTGTGCTGAAAATGTAACTCATTTATTTATTTTTTTAGACCACAAACACACAGAATTGTATCAGTCATATCTTTTGATTCATGGCACAGTCTTGTCAATGGTCCCTACATGGATGATGTAAAATAAAGCCATGAGATTTCACTTTAAACTCATCAAATTGCTAAAGGTAGGGAAAGACTCTCATATTATAGATAGCTGTTAAAATATATGGAAAATTTTTCACTCTCTATGGGGATGTAAATTTGGTGTGTACACATTATAGAGCAGTTTAGAAACATACAAATTTTGAAAAAATAATAAATTTGAAAAAATACTGAAACACATTGATTTTATTTCTAAATACAAATCCCTGAGAAATTTCACATTAAGTAAGCAGCAAGACGTGCATAAGAATGTTCACATCAGCACTGTTGTTAATGCAAATGAATGAAAACAAACACAAATCACCGGAGTCAAAAACATTCATCCATATCTACTAACTGCTCATTCATTTTTTTTACCCTATAACTGCAGGCATTATCAGTGAATTTCTATTTTAATTCTTTCCAAACTATACTGTATTATATGTATTGCATTTTTATTTCAGAATTCACTGTTTTCTAAACCTTAAAATTAGCTTTTTTTCAATGGTGCTTCCCTGATAGCTCAGTCGGTAAAGAATCTGCCTGCAGTGCAGGAGACCTAGGTTCGATCCCTGGGAAGGGAAAATTCCCCCAGAAAAGGAAATGTCAACCCACTCCAGTGTTCTTGCCTGGGAAATCCTATAGACTGGGGAGCCTAGCAGGCTACAGCCCATGGGGTTGTAAGAGTTGGACATGACATAGCAACTAAGCCACCCAATGCATCAAATATTTTTCACATATTATCTTTAAAATCTTTTGATTCAGCAATCCTCCTTCTGAGTATATACTCAAAGGAAATTAAATCAGGACCTCAAAGAGATATCTGCACTCCCAAGTTTACTGTAGCATTATTCATAATAGTCAGGATACAGAAACACCTACATATTTGTCAATGGATAAATTGATAAAGAAGATATAGTATATTATTCAGCCATGAGAGCAAATGAAATTCTGCAACTTGTGACAACATGGATGGACCATGACAGCCTTATGGTAGGTTAAATAGGTCAGATAAAGAAAGATAAATACTATATCACTTATATGTGTAAGCTGAACAAGTCAAATTCATAGACACTGAGAATTAAATGATAGTTACTAGGAGCTGCAGGTAGGGGAAACTGGAAGTTGTTGGTCAAAAGGTACAGACTTTCAGTTATAAGATGAATATGTTCTATTGTTCAGCATGATGATTATAGTTACCAAAACTGTTTTAACATATAGTTGCTAAGAGTGTAGGTCTTAAAAGTTCTCACTACAAAAAAGAGGTGATAAGTATGTGAAGTGATGGAGGTGTTAACTAGCACTGCAGTGGTAGTAATTTTGTAATATATAAGTAAATCAAATTGACACATTGCACACTTACACAATGTTATATATCTATTACATCATTTAAAAAATCGAACCTTATCAAATATTATGTAAAGTGTATTCTCTATAAGAGGAGTTACTATTTTAATTGTTGATTTTACTGGCTAAGTATTTATTAGATACATTCCTATATTTTTTACATTTGATTTGCTTACTCTGAGTGAAAAAGTCTCTCAAATTTTTGCTTGCATCCTTTCTTCCTTTCACTTATTCTTCATTTTTTACTCATTTGCCATTACTACCACCTATCCTCTGGACTCTGGATCTAAAATTATTCCTTTACAACAACTAAGAATTAGTCTCATTTTGTTAAAGTCATGAAGAAACAATCAGGGAAGTAGTAATAATAGGCAGTTTTATTTAATTTCTGGTGAAAGTGTTAGTCACTCAGTCGTGTCCAACTCTTTGTGACCCCATCTACTGTGACCTGCTAGGCTTCTCTGATCATGGAATTCTCCAGTCAAGAATACTTCAGTGGGTTTCCATTTCCTTCTCAAGGGAATCTTCCTAACCTAGGGATTAAACCTGAGTCTCCTGCATTGCAGGGAGATTCTTTATGGTCTGAGCCACCAGAGAAGCCCTAATTTCTGATAATAAATCTGACTTTCCCCTGACTTCTGAAGTCAACAATTATGAATTAAAATGAGAACTATTAGAAGATAACAACGATAGGTAAAAAAATTAAACTTTAATTAAGAGTGAGAAAATCTAATCTGTGTCCCTAAAATCATCAATGAACTTTGCTCAGTTTGCCGTCTAAAATAAATGATTTTAATTCTCTTTACTCAGAATAAACCTTACTTCTGCCCTTAAATACCTGCTTCGTGCAAAATGTCTAAGAAGTTTATTGCATCAACTCTGGTTAAACATTTCATATTTCTCTCATGTTTCAAATGTACAAATTAGTAATTATGATTTTCAAACCCAGAGATGTATTTTTAGTTATCTTTATTCAGCCCATGGGGTCACAAAGAGTCCGTCATGACTGAGAGACTGAACTGAACTGATCATTTTTTATATGTGAGCTGACATAGTGTCCATCACTTCTGGTCATTACACTAAAAATACTCCATAATGATTCTTCATGTCCTTTCCACTTCCATGAGTGTGATATAGATGAGAACAACCACCAAGAAAGCCATATGTAAATGGTAGAGAGAAAAAAAAAATGTAAATAACTTGAAATTCAAATCAGAACTTGGAGGAAAAATATGTCCATCCAAAACAATTTTAATGTTTTTATCTGGGAAAGAAATTTTATTATAGTTCACATTATTATACATTTTGGACTTTTTCTTAATAAAAATACAGTCAAAGGACAAATAAATAAAGTGGTATTTACTACAGTGAAATTAATGACATTACAGAAAATGTTGATTGAATAAAATGATATGTGATCAGTTCAGTTCCATTCAGCCATTTAGTCATGTCCGACTCTTTGGACCTCTTGAATCACAGCACACCAGGCCTCCCTGTCCATCATCAACTAGTGGAGTTCACCCAAACTCATGTCCATTGAATTGGTGATGCCATCCAGCCATTTCATCCTCTGTCATCCCCTTCTCCTCCTGCCCCTAATCCCTCCCAGCATCAGGGTCTTTTCCAGTGAGTCAACTCTTCGCATGAGGTGGCCAAAGTATTGGAGTTTCAGCCTCAGCATCAGTCCTTCCAATGAACACCCAGGACTGGTCTCCTTTAGGATGAACTGGTTGGATCTCTTTGCAATCCATGGGAGTCTCAAGAGTCTTCTCCAACACCACAGTTCAAAAGCATCAATTCTTCTGCACTCAGCTTTCCTTATAGTCCAACTCTCACATCCATATATGACCACTGGAAAAACCATAGCTTTGACTAGTTGGACCTTTGTTGGCAAAGTAATATCTCTGCTTTTCAATATACTATCTAGGTTTGTCATAACTTTCCTTTCAAGGAATAAGCGTCTTTTAATTTCATGGCTGCAATCACCATCTGCAATGATATGTGCTAGTATAGTCTAAAAGAGCAGCTGACCCTTGAACAACATGGGTTTGAAGTGTACAGTGCCACTTATATGAAGATATTCTTCAATATAAATTATTTCAGTATTACAGTATCTGTTGTTGGTTGAAACTGAGGATTTGGAAGAACTATGAATATGGAGGGCCAACTACAAAATTTAATGAAAAATTACATTTTTCAAGGGTCTTTTCCTGACTTGAACAATCAGTATTAAAGGACAAAGTATAGTATTAGGGGCATATATGACCATCAGAATTCTTTCAGGGTCAAATGATGAGATGATTTTTATCAAATAAGTTTTGAATACTCAGTTATATAATTAGACATATTAATATGAAATGCAGGGTTAGAGAAAAAAAATTTTGGATTTATCAATAGAATACAGATTGAATACCATAAGTCTGGGCTGATCAAATAGTCTGTGGAGAGAAATCTTAACTATTAAACACTACAAAAATTAAAAGTGTGATAGAAAAGCAAAGTATGAAAATTAGTGTGAATAAAGACCAAATTAGAATCAATTAAGGTAGGATTTTCTACAAATGGTATAGACAAAATATAAGAGTGTAATAGGAGACCACTGTGCACAAGAGCCCAGTGTTCCAAGCACAGGTTTATGGTGAAAATAATATAGGATAGATAGCTAAGGAAAATTTCCCATTTATTCCTAATTTCAATTTCAGGATCTTTTATGTTTCTGACACTCTAAGTAAGCAAATAAATACACACACACACACACACGCACACACACACACACACACACACTCATTCTTTGAGCCTCTGTAAGTAAATTTTGAAGTATATGACTTTGTTAAATATACTGCATTATGCTTTTCGCTTATGCTTCTGACATTAACAGGGGCTGTCTCCCACCTCCTTCCTCTAAAAGGAATTAACTTAGAGCTCCAGTTAATAAGTCTCCTGGGCGTAAAAAAAAAAAAAAAAATGTCTTTGCTTAAACCCCTCTGTCTGTCTGGATTTTTACAACTGCACATGTAAATTGTTTACAACCTCCCAAAAGCAAGAGGCACTGAAAGCTTAAAAAATTCTAGGAAAAATCATTAAAATAAAACTGATTAAGGGTTTCATTATTGAGCCAATACTTGCTGCCAAGTTTTCATATCTTTTAATGTAACTTTATTTAGTACTTTGAAGGTGATGCAGGTTATGGAAAAACACTACAGGGAAAATGAGATTAACATTCATTAAGGAAGAGAGCCATAAAATGTTAACAGGCCTTTTGGCCAAAAGATAATGTAAATCACCTGAGACCCTTTGTATATGGAAAGATTTGCAAAAAAAAAAAAAAAAAAATGCCTGGTCTTGATAAGGGTCAGGGCTGCTGACCCTGTATAACTTTGTATTATCCATTGATCTCTATTTACAACCAAAAGCATAAAAAGCTTTCCTGGAAAATAAAGGACAGACCAGTTTCTCAGACCAGTTTCTCGAACTAGTTTCTTGGAAATATGGCTCCCTCCGTGTCAACTCTCTGTCTCTTTCTCCCTCTCCCTCCCTCTCATTTTCAGGCTGATCCCTTGAAACACGGAGGCTCTCCGTGTTTACTTATTTGCCCGGGCTTCTAAGACCCAGCAAGCGAGAGCTCAAGGTGGGGCACCCTCCGCTATTCAAGTGGGCGCCTGTGGCCTAACGTAGACAGTGCAAGTTTCTTGTCTTGAGACTATTAGCTTTCTGTGTTAACCAAGAAAGATCAGCCTCTTTTCTCCACTAATTTTCCTACTACACTATTCTTTCCTAATCTTTCTTTATATCTCTAATTAAATAAGTCTCTCCTCGCCAATTCCGTCCCTCTTCAAATTCCCTGGATCCACCAGGGCTGGACCCCGACAAAGACACATGTCAGAAGTAAACGACTTCTGACGAAAAAAAAAAAAAATTAAAATACAAAGACACATGTCAGAAGTAAAGGACTNCTCTTTTCTCCACTAATTTTCCTACTACACTATTCTTTCCTAATCTTTCTTTATATCTCTAATTAAATAAGTCTCTCCTCGCCAATTCCGTCCCTCTTCAAATTCCCTGGATCCACCAGGGCTGGACCCCGACAAAGACACATGTCAGAAGTAAACGACTTCTGACGAAAAAAAAAAAAAATTAAAATACAAAGACACATGTCAGAAGTAAAGGACTAGGGAATTTACAATTTAAGCATTCTGTGACTATTCCAAGATTTACCACAGCACCTGACTGAGCAACTTGATTGTCATATTTTACATATATATTTTTTCTGCTTATATGTCTTGACAAGCCAAGTCAATTTTGGGGGATCATTTTCATGGGAGAATTTGATGATCCAAGAGACAGCTGTTGAAATCTGTCCAGCACTCTGATATTTGCTCAGAATTGAAAGTTTCAGAAGATAAAATTTCAGCAAACCACTCTTGTATCAAAGAGAACTACAAGCTTCTGGATTCCCATACACAAGAAAACGTTTCATAAAAGGTATTTTTAAAATCGACACATCCTAATAAATGGACTTCTGAACTTCAATTTTAAGAGGGCTTAATTTGGCCAGAATTATGCACATTACTCAGAGAAGGCAATGGCACCCCTCTCCAGTACTCTTGCCTGGAAAATCCCATGGACCAAGGAGCCTGGTGGGCTGCAGTCCATGGGGTCACTGAGTCAGACACGACTGAGTGACTTTACTTTTACTTTTCACTTTCATGCATTGGAGAAGGAAATGGCAACCTACTCCAGTGTTCTTGCCTGGAGAAATCCCAGGGATGGGGGAGCCTAGTGGGCTGCCATCTATGGGGTCGCACAGAGTCAGACACGACTGAAGTGACTTAGCAGCAGCAGCAGCAGCATACACATCACTGATGCTTGATTTCAGCATCAACTTTGATATTTTAAGCAAGGTTTATCGTCAGCTCTACCCTATCTCTCATCATAGCCTTTCCAATGTGTTATATGATCAGTGAAATCTCTCTCCAATGTCATGCCAAGCACTGTATCCCATTTTCTCTCCATGCCCACCCAGACATATTTCTCTGCCCTTGTAGAGAGTTTAGCTAAATTACTAGACAGTACTGCTTCCTGAGCATTCATTTTCTTTGGTCAACTGGCCTGCAATGACTTTAAATAACACTAGCTACTTATGCATGCCCTAGATAGCAGCCTGAAGTCACAAGTAAATGAAAGTTCCTGATAGAACTTCCCCAACATTCTTGTGATGAACAGTCGTCCCTGCCATCCAATGCGTTCCCCTCATGAATGCCTTTGATTCAGACTGCCATGGTTGTGATTTAGTTGATAAGTCATGTCGGCCAACTCTTGCAGCTCCATGAACTGTAATGCACCAGGCTCCTCTGTCCATGGGAATTAAAGTTTTGGTAAAATTACCATGGACTTACCAAGCCCTTTGGGTTTGAGTTGACAAATCTGTCATTAGCCTGGGAACCTCCAAGCACTTCATTCATAAAACCTAATAAAGGCATGTACCCCAGATCCTGTCTATCTGTCTCTCTGTCTGCACTCTGTCTTGACCTCCCTATGTGACCCCCTCAAGGCATGCCACATACTTCTTCAGAACCTGTGAGCAGTAAACTTCTCTATTTCAATTTTCTCTTGTGGTCTGTTGTTGAAACAACATGTTGAACCACTGCTCACACCATCTGGCACATTGTGCTTCATCTAGCAAGTGTTACTCTGACAAATGCATAAATAACCACTCTCTATCACCTTTTCCTTAGTTTTAGACTATTACCATCTCACCCTGAACCAAGGCAGATCACCAACAGATTTCAAATTTATCCTTATTTCTAATCTCACTTTTTTTTAATCTTCTATACTTCAATGAGAGAAAGTTTTTTTTTTTAATTTTGAATATTTGATCCTGCCCTTCCTTTCTTAAAAATATACAATAGCTCCCACCATGTGCAGATTCAAACACAACTCCTTATCTGCTTTTACTCATTCGACCCATTCAGCTATCACAACCCCTCATTCTGTATATACCAGCAACACACTGTGTGTTTGAATTTGTTAGAGAATGGAAACTCTAACTCTGAGGTATAGTTCATGAGTCCTTGTCACTGACTATATCCACATGTCTCTCTATTTTCTCAATGAAAGTGTTGCTTTGATAAGCCAGTAGATATTCTTACTGGTACAGCAAATCCAAGCAGGAAATTTGTAAAGTGTTTCAATAGTATATAACTTATCCTGATTCTGAAAAGTCAGGGTAAGACAAAAAATTAGCTTCATTCTCAACTATAGCAGGAGTTGTAATCTGCAGCACAGTAATTTTGATGAAAACAGGTCAAGAGAGTCTCATGAATATAATCTGCATCAGCCTCTGTTCTGTATAACAACCTAGAGTCTGTACATTCTGTATCTTTGCCATAATTAACCTGAAACTTTATAACTTGTATGAGTTGTGAGGTGGGGAGAGAATTGGAAAGTAAAATCAACAATGCCTTAATATATTTTAATGATTTTTATGTACTATTTATCATAGTTATAATTTTTCTTTGAAATTATTGTATAATGTCAAGTCTAAATGATCTTCCCCCTCTAAATATTCCTGACCAATTTCTCCACATAAATACCTATGCATGCACAAGTATATCATATACATACACAAACACACACACAAACACACACAAATATACACTTATTGCACTCCTCTCCACTCTGCAGATTCCTGTTTTCCTTACCCTAACCTCCCACTGCATTTCAGAAGGTGCCTATTTACAGAACGGATGAAGGTAGTAATAAGAAACAATATTTATTGGTATTAATTATTAAAAAGTACTGTCATATAGGAGAAAGTGAAAACCTAGTGTCTGCTACAGGAGAAGGCAATGGCAACCCACTCCAGTACTCCTGCCTGGAAAATCCCATGGACTGAGGAGACTGGTAGGCCACAGTCCATGGGGTTGCAAAGAGTCGGACTTGACTGAGCAACTTCACTTTCACTTTTCACTTTCATGCATTGGCGAAGGAAATGGCAACCCACTCCAGTGTTCTTGCCTGGAGAATTCCAGGGACAGAGCAGCCTGGTAGGCTGCCATCTATGGGGTCGCACAGTGTCAGATATGACTGAAGCATCTTAGCAGCAGCTGCAGCAGTGACTCTTANTTCACTTTCACTTTTCACTTTCATGCATTGGCGAAGGAAATGGCAACCCACTCCAGTGTTCTTGCCTGGAGAATTCCAGGGACAGAGCAGCCTGGTAGGCTGCCATCTATGGGGTCGCACAGTGTCAGATATGACTGAAGCATCTTAGCAGCAGCTGCAGCAGTGACTCTTAATAATTATATGATTATTTTTGCATAATTTCTGATTATTTTCAGAATTGTAGCCACAGATATATAGAAAGAATGGAAAAAGTTGGAGATTCTAACCAGTCACAAAAGTAAATAATAATATAAAGTGACAGAAGTCTAAGAATATTGGTTTATGATATTGGAAGTATTTCCTGTATGAAATAAACAACCAGTTGTTGTTTTTTTCAGAGAAAGGTAATTATTATTCTAGGTGTACAAATTTGTATCTAATTTACTAAATTATTTTAGACTCTTCAAAATGTCCCACTCCTTTCATTTTTATTGTTCCTGAGCCAATTTTTGTAGACATGTATATATTATTACTTAAAATCATAATGATATTTTACTAATGTTTAAATTGCCTTACTTAATATAGATTTAAAATAGTACTGTGTGCTTTTGATTTACTTAAGATGATAATAATCAGTCTTTATGAAAATTTTCTTCCCTTTGTATGAAATATTTTCCTCTATGATAACTATTATATTAAAAAGTAACTGTGAAGCAGGTATTTTAATTGTTCTACTGCCTTTTATAACTTTTAGATGATTCATTAATTATAAAGTAAGTTTGGATAATTAGTAAAACGGGTTATTTCATAAAACACTATACTGAATATAACATACATTTATGTCTGTGCATATATACATGCACATGCATATTTATGTATGTCCAAATATATACATATGGACATGTATCTTTATTTTCAAGCAGCATTCTTCAGATAAAATACACTTATTTATATTCAAAAGGCTAACTCCAGTTTAGAGCAAGATACAACATACCTTGAAGTGTAATTTCAGCACCACCTGAGATAGTACTCCCTTGATAAAATGATTTTAATTGTCATTAATAACTTTCCCGCACATACAGAGTCTCAAATCCCTTTGCCATATTCTATTTAGTAATTGCTAAGGCTAAGCTTATTCTTGTCCATATTTAGAAGGTAAATTTTGCAGGATGAACCCAAATATCTCACTTTAGAAGATGTTCTTTTCTAGAAACATGTATCCTTCTAACTAGCTACCGCATTCTTGGCTGACACCCCTACTGATTTTGCTGACAGCAAAGAAACTAGTAGTGCTCTGGAGTCATCCTAGTTATCCTTTAATAGTTGAGAAATATGCACTTTGTTCTAATTTTATTCTTAATATGGAAAATGGTGTCTGTTAATGCCCAGAACAGAACAATTATATTTTGTTATTTGTTACTGAAGGGCAGTTTCTTTTCTAGCATTTTCTTACTTATAATCAAATCTTGCAGGCAACTATAGTTTGATACCTTACAACAATATGCAATCTAGTTCAGCCCATTTATACTTGTAAACACATACACATATACATATAAATAGGGCTTCCCTCCTAGATCAGTTGGCAAAAAATCTGCCTGCAATGTAGAATACCTGAATTCAATTACTGGGTCAGGAAGATGCCCTGGTGAAGGAAATGCAAGCCACTTCAGTATGCTTGCCTGGAGAATTCCAAGGACAAAGGAGCCCAGTAGGCTACAGTCCTTGGTGTCACGAGCCAGACACAACTTTGCAACCCAAACCACCACCATACATATAAATATTTCTATTCATGATAAAACTTGAGTATTTCTTATAATAGGGAGCTTACCAACTCCAGAAAAGTTATATGTGCTAATTTAAGTTTTTTTATTTTTACAAAAATTTTCTTTTTGAACATATTATCATAATCAACAATATGTCATATTTATTGAATGTTCAAGAATGCATCAAAGTAATTACAGTAACAGGTTTGAATAATTTTAGTCTTCTTGCAGATATGTTTTAGTCTTTGCTCTATTTGAGATAATAGAAATTCAATATCTGACTAGTTGAAACATTGAAAAAAGTTGGAAAAATTATTAGACATGCATCTTTTTTCCCAAAAAATGAGATATAATTAATTAAACAAATGAGTCTTGCAGGCACATAGTCCATTTGTTCCAAGCAGAACATATATTGAAGGATTTTCTTTTTTTTTTAACTTCCTAACTCCTTTTATTCCATATTTATCTTTCTTGTATCTTTCATAATGTGTATTAAACTCTCCTTTCTATTTATCTGTATCTTTTTACTCCTCATGGTTATTTTTTTCTGCAATGCATTGTTATTATGCCTGTTTGTTTGTTTGTTTTTCTCTCTCACGTGTGAACTGCTTTTTTCCCCCCTCATACTACTGTCTGTCTCTGTTTCTCTTTTTGTAGATAGAGAGATGATTGGTATTGTACATATATGGGTATACACACACACACACACACACACACACACATATATTTCTTCCCTGAAGTTCAGTATAAATTAGAATGCATTGAATAATAGAAACCTAATCAAATATAAAAGTGAAAGTGAAGTCGCTCAGTCGTGTTCTTGGCGACTCCATGGGTGGTAGCCTACCAGACTCCGCTGTCCGTGGGATTTTCCAGGCAAGAATACTGGAGTGGCCTGCCATTTCCTTCTCCAGGGGATCTTCCCAACCGAGGGATCGAACCCAAGTCTTCTGCATTGCAGACAGACGCTTTACCTTCTGAGCCACTAGGGAAGCCAATCAAATATATTTAAACACTTAAAGAAAGATATTAACTGCTACAAAAATTATACATAAGGATGATCCTAACAATTTTAGACAGTTGTTAAAACATATTTGGAAGTTCTATCTGTGCTCTGCTTCCTAGGATTTTTTACTTTTACCTTAATGTTCCGTCAGTTAAGAAGCATATTTTTCTTTCATAAGCAAGAGATAAGTGGTGATATTACTGGTGTCTTATGTGTAAATAGTGGGATTCTATTACTCTTGTTGACTTGAATTAGGTCACTTGCCCATAACTGAAATTATTATTATATCCAGAGAGTTGAAGGATTGATTTTCTTCTTTCGATCGGGACAAACCAAGTGAGCTTGGCACTAATCCCCTTCTCACTCCAGCACACTCTGAATTTGACACAGTGGAAAAGGATTGACTTTCTCAAAGGGAAATCAATGATATTTTGGTGGCAATAAATACTAGAGAAGGACTCAATAAATGCCCATATTTTATGGCGCTTTCAATTCAAACGTTTTCCTTCCGCTGTACTATTTCTTTCTATTCCCAAAATTCCAACTTGATTCTTCAGTTTCAGTGATGAACGTGGTTTGTTTGTTCTCAAACATTTGTTTACAGGTTTGTTCTACTTCATATTCAATTTAACTATTCTACAATTTGCAATGTTATCCATGTTTTTATCCAATGAAATCATATGAGGGGAACATCCCAAGGTGCTGTACTTCTTAATATCAGATCAGTCTTCCCTAAAATACACTTAACATTAAGGAAATAAGCCACACAACTCTAAGTTAATTTGTCTTCACAGGGGAACTTTCTGAAGACTGCTTCTTTAAAAATAATACATGAGGAAATATATGGGGGGAAGTATATACTATATGAGGGAAAATACATGAAGAATTTTTCATACATAAAAACAAACACAAAAGAGAAACATTTTATCAAAATAAGTTTATAGAGTCTAAATTTCAGGCATACAATTTGTTAAAGTTAACAAAGAGGATAACAGAAGAGATTTCTGGAGGAAAAGTAAAAGAAGGGAGAAATTAAATTTATATTACTATAACAGGGAATATGTTTTCTAAGAATTCTTCTAGTGAAGTAAATTTTAAACTCTAAAANCAAAATAAGTTTATAGAGTCTAAATTTCAGGCATACAATTTGTTAAAGTTAACAAAGAGGATAACAGAAGAGATTTCTGGAGGAAAAGTAAAAGAAGGGAGAAATTAAATTTATATTACTATAACAGGGAATATGTTTTCTAAGAATTCTTCTAGTGAAGTAAATTTTAAACTCTAAAATAGCTCTTTCTAACATCTAAACAACATATATGGAATCATAATACCCTGTAAATATATCAACTTTCTTATATAGATATGCTATTTCCATATTCTTATTTAATATGTAAGCTCTTACTAATTTTTTCAACATATTATTAATAGTGTTTAATTTACATTATATATTCTATGCCTCAAAAATTTGAAATGAATATATAAAATGCTATTAAGATAAATTTCTCATTGTTTTTCTTTTATATGCAGTTTACTACAGAAATGGTATGTTCCACTATTTCTTTAAGTAAAAATACATATTAATTTGTTAAGTTATTCTGGGATTTAGTTGAAATGTTTCCATTTTTAATTCTCATCCATAAGTTATGGAATAAACTACTTTTAAATATGAGACTCCAGTTTGGTCAATTCAGTTCCAAACAAGATTGTGGTGAAATGCTTTATAACTAATCATATCCTAATAAAATTCATCAACTTTGAAAAAAAGCTAAAATTTTAGGAGTTTTCATCCAAGAGAAAATATATCTCTAAAACTAAAAGACAATAGTCTCTCAGTTTCAGTATCTTCAACTCTGAAATTCAGAAAACAATGGAATAACAACAGCAGATTATTAAAATGAAAGAACTACAAGAGTCTTATATTCTTCNTAAAATTTTAGGAGTTTTCATCCAAGAGAAAATATATCTCTAAAACTAAAAGACAATAGTCTCTCAGTTTCAGTATCTTCAACTCTGAAATTCAGAAAACAATGGAATAACAACAGCAGATTATTAAAATGAAAGAACTACAAGAGTCTTATATTCTTCTTAGTAAATGGCATCATCATCCACACTGATATAGTTTTTCAAGTCCCAAATGTAGGAAATTGGTGATAAATTTTCTTTTTCTTCATTACCCATATGTAAACTACTTGTTCATTTAACAGATATTTATAAACAAATATATTTTCACTTTATGCAGTTTATGTATTTTGTGTATCTGTAAATTTCAGGGACTCTATAGCCAAAACTGCATGCTCCTTATGGAGCAATATTGAGAGTTTTGTTGTTGTTTTTTTTCTTTTTACCTTAAGGCCTTTGCACTGGCACTTCCTCTGCAAAAGAAGCCTTGTTATGGTTGGTTCCTTTCTGTGTTTAAAGTTTAAGCTCAAACATCACTAATTCAATGAAACCTTCCTTGACCAATTATCAGGCCTTCCAGACTCTCATATTTACTTTTTTTTTAGCATGAAATATTAAACTTAAGTATAATTGATCCACAATGTTGTATTAATTTCTGCTGTACAGCAAAGTGATTCAGTTATACATGTATATGTGTATGTATGCTCAGTCATGTCCAGCTTTTGGCAACTTCATGGACTGTAGCCCACCAGACTCCTCAAAGAAACCATGGAATTTTCCAGGAAAGAATACTAAAGCAGCTTGCCATTTTCTACTCCAAGGGATCTTCCTGACCCAAGGGTACAACCCACATCTCTTGTGTCTCATGCATTGGCAGGCAGATTCTTTGCTATACTGCACCTCCTGGGAAGCCATATACACTTATGTATATATACATATATACATATACTTTTTTCACATTCTTTTCCATTCTAGATTATTACAAGATGTTGAATACAGTTGGCTGTGCTATACAGTAGGACCTTGTTGTTCATCCGTTCTGAATAGAAGAAGTTACGTTTGCTAACCCTAACCTCCCCCAGCGTCTCTCTCCCACCCTTCTCCTCATTGGCAACCACCAGCTTGTTCTCTATGTCTGTGGAACTATTTCTCTTTGGTCATTTGTATCATATTTTAAATTCCACATATAAATTATATCATATGGTGTTTGTCTTTCTCTTTCTGACTTACTTCTAAGCTTAACTTTTTAAATTATATTCTCATTTGTTAAGTATCTCTCCATCCTTATCTCCTACCATTTACACAAATATAAGTCCCACAAGATTAGACACCTCTTTTGTTTGTTTCCTAATGTATAAGTGAAACCTAGAAAAGTGTCTGACAAAATTGTTGGAAGAAGAAACATGATTTTAATTTTTGGAATGGCTATTAAATTGATAACATTTAGAAGTTGAGAGTCACAAGAATTAACTTCAAGAGTACCTTGAACTGTACTATCTACTTTTTGATCTGAACTGAAACCAAGAAGGATTCTAAAAAAGAATCTAACCTCATAAATTTCATAGTAGTAGGTACTTTTTAACCACATGAGACTCGTTAGCTGATATCCTTTTTCACCTAATGACTCTGTGTCTCTGAACTTTCTTATAATTTCATCTCTCTTGAGGTCACTAGAAGGCTCCATGCTAGGATATTAAACTAATCCCAACCAAAACCCCACAATTTCATGTGGAAGTATCCAACCCAGTAATCAAATATAGAGGTAGAAAGATACAAGCTTGAATTTACTATTAGATGATCTTATTTATTCTGGTATGGGGAAGCAGCTGTACTTTGTTGTTGCTTTGGGTTTTATTGTTGTTATTTAATGAGGGAAAATACAGGTAAAAAGAATGTTAAAGTTACCACTTACATATCAATGATTTTTCTTCTTATCCAAATTATCAGTCATTCATTAGAAATAATTTAATTAAAGAAAGATAACTAGTAAATCATGTATGATTCTAATATAGTAAAATCTGTGATATGTCCCTAATATACAAAATATTACAACTGTATTTGCTTCACAGATGCTAGAAAGAAAGTGAATTAATTTTAAATAAGTGAATAGGTGAAATAAGAAAAGAAACCTAATACCATATAGGTTAAAAAAGTGAACATACAAATAGGAATAATACAATAATATTTTGTGAGGCCTTATTGCTAAATGAATATTAGATCAGTGTTTGTTTCTTAGTGATCATGAAGAGTAAATTTATGTTTTTTAAGTCTACTAAAATCATTTATTTTAGAATAAATTATAGCAGGGTTTACATTAAAATACTAAACCCCATTGTGAAACTGCATTCAGAAATAATATAACACATAATAACATTTGTGTGTACATATGTACGTATGAGTGAGTGCACAAATATGATTCCTTTTCTATAATATAAAAAGTAAAACAAGAATCATTTAAAACATTATTACATTAAAAGCATAAAGACATAGATTTCTGTTTCTAAGAAAAAATTGTGATAGTTATAAATGGAGACTGATAAAAGTACACTGTATTTCTAATTTAATTTCTATGTGCAAGGTTTCTGATTAACAACTTTTAGCAATAACCCCCAATAACAGCAAAAAAAAAGTTCTACCTTCTTTTTTAACACACTAGTTTTATTCTTAAATTTTGAGTAAATATTAAAATCTTACAAAAACAGTTTATGTTCATTTGTAAGATGAAGTTAGATTTGGATCACTGTGATCAGTGTTTCACATATATGACTGATATGATATTTAGAAATCTTATTGGACGCTCAGGACTAATTTTCACTTTTTCAGATAGTCCTTCTTTATGTAGGCTGTCTGGCATATTTGACCTTTCATCAAAAAGTGCCTCAGTCCTTATAAAGACAACCAAGCAACCTCTAAGGATACCACTGACCTGTACAGAGGTTGGGAAACTAAGACCTCTGTGCCATAAGATGACCTATGGCCCCTTTTGTATGGCCCATGAGCTAAGAATGGTTTTACATTTGTAAAGAGATTAAAGAAAACAAATAAAACAAAGACTATGCAGGAGAGATGCTTAGTATTTGACCCTTATAAAAAAAATGCTTATCAATCCCTGTACTACTTCCATGATTGACACATACTTTATATTGTTCACCAATATACTAGGACTAGAAGTGTTTCCAAAACATAGAAAAAATATAATTAATGTTTGTATAGAGTCAGGAAGGGATAAACTATAATTAGAGTAAAGAGACTATAAAAATATAACACTGAAAGAAATTTAGAAATCAAAGCAAAGGTGGCAAAGAGGATCAGATGGTTAAATTAACTCATCAAAGAATTCAACTAAGACTGAAGTCATTACCTATTTTATCTATGACTTCCTGTACATTATATATGCCTAGAGGTATACATCTGTGTATATAAAATAACACAATTTTATAAGCTACTGTACACAAAATTTTATACCCTGTTTGCTTGTTTTTTCCTCCTAGGACATTTTGGTAAAGTTTTTTCTATATCATTGAATTATTTTTAGAAATACATATATTTAATATTTATTGCTAAAAATACATTTGCATTCTTATTTTTCTTCTATTTTTATTGCTTACTATAAAATAATATCATAATATTAAGTAGAATGTGATTCTACAGGATTTTTATATCTATACCTACAGATAGTCAACAAACCAACATACAAGACACATTTAAGTGAACTGAGGAAGAAATGTAGGGAAAAATAAAATCTGGACTTAAATGATAAAGCTTATGGTATTGAGGAACATGAAATTAAAAACACTAATGATTGCTAGGAGGAATCATTCTCAGACAAAAATTGTTAATTCATTTTCCCTTGAAAAAGCTCTGCAAGAATTGTATTATCTTGATTAATAGATAGTTAAAGCTAGTTAGTAAAGTAATGCTCAAAATTCTCCAAGCCAGGCTTCAGCAATACACGAATCATGAAATTCCAGATGTTCAAGCTGGTTTTAGAAAAGGCAGAGGAACCAGAGATCAAATTGCCAACATCCGCTGGAAAATCAAAAAAGTAAGAGAGTTCCAGAAAAACATCTATTTCTGCTTTATTGACTATGCCAAAACCTTTGACTATGTGGATCACAATAAACTGTGGAAAATTCTTCAAGAGATGGGAATAACAGACCACCTGACCTGCCTCTTGAGAAACCTATATGCAGGTCAGGAAGCAACAGTTAGAACTGAACATGGAACAACAGACTGGTTCCGAATAGGAAAAGGAGTACGTCAAGGCTGTATACTGTCACCCTGTTTATTGAACTTCTATGCAGAGTACATCATGAGAAACGCTAGGCTGGAAGAAGCACAAGCTGTAATCAAAATTGCCGGGAGAAATATCAATAACCTCAGATATGCAGATGACACCACCCTTATGGCAGAAAGTGAAGAGGAACTAAAGAGCCTCTTGATGAAAGTGAAGAGGAGAGCGAAAAAGTTGGCTTAAAGCTCAACATTCAGAAAACGAAGATCATGGCATCTGGTCCCATCACTTCATGGGAAATAGGTGGGGAAACAGTGGAAACAGTGTCAGACTTTATTTTTCTGAGCTCCAAAATCATTGCAAATACGAAATTAAAAGACGCTTACTCCTTGGAAGAAAAGTTATGACCAAACTAGATAGCATATTCAAAAGCAGAGACATTACTTTGCCAACAAAGGTCCGTCAAGTCAAGGCTATCGTTTTTCCAGTGGTCATGTATGGATGTAAGAGTTGGACTGTGAGGAAAGCTGAGCGCTGAATAATTGATGCTTTTGAACTGTGGTGTTGGAGAAGACTCTTGAGAGTCCCTTGGACTGCAAGGAGATCCAACCAGTCTGTTCTGAAGGAGATCAGCCCTGGGTGTTCTTTGAAAGGACTGATGCTAAAGCTGAAACTCCAATACTTTGGCCACCTCATGCTAAGAGTTGACCCATTGGAAAAGACTCTGATGCTGGGAGGGATTGGAGGCAGAAGGAAAAGGGGACAACAGAGGATGAGATGGCTGGATGGCATCACCAACTCGATGGACATGAGTTTGAGTGAACTCTGGGATTTAGTGATGGACAGGGAGGCCTGGCATGCTGCTGTTCATGGGGTTGCAAAGAGTTGGACACGACTGAGCGACTGAACTGAACTGAAAGCTAGTGGAGTACAGTTCACTGAATTACAAACAAATGCAATATATTTTACAGACTGATCTTAATGAGTATTGATCTTGGAATAACACTTTTAAGGATAGAAATCTCCATGACATCATGATTATAATGTCAATTAGAGTTAGTAATAATAAATGTTTGAAATTTTAAAAAGGGAGACATACTGAAATTTAACCAAATTCTAATTAAATCTGCTATCTCTTATAAGAATCAGACAGTTGGTGAATTTTGCCATATCCTATATCCGAGTAAAGCTGTTAGAAGATGTTATTACTTCTAAACTGCTTTTGTGCTCTGAGCTAAAACACAAATCTCTCAGACTAAGTATTACATTACCATTTAATAAATATACCTTTTTCTCTCACTTTATTGCATATTTAAGACTATATCTATAATTAGGCTTCCCAGGTGGCTCAGTGGTAAAGAATCTGCTGCCAATGCAGGAGACATAAGAGACGCGGCTTCAACCACTGATTCAGGGCTCTTCCTCACTTTCTCAGGGAGAAGGAAGTGGCAGCCCACTCCAGTATTCTTGCCTGGGAAATATCAGGAGGGCAGAGTAGCCTGGAGGACTGCAGTCCACGGAGTTTCTAAGAGTCAGATACAGCCGAGCATTCAGATTGTATATATACATATAATTTGGCACCTCTTCATTTCATTCTGAATTTTCTATTTGTCCATGTGAAATTTTGAGATGCATTCTAAGTAAAAATTATGTGAGAAATGAAAGTGAATTCACATTGAAATATTACCTATTTAAAATTGGTAAATTCTTTGCTGATGGCAATACAATTAAATATCCCAAATAATCTTGCCTTAGTGAATTTATCTTACCCTCTTATGATTAGCAATCTTTTTGTCAACAAAAGGTATATTACTTCATAAGTATTTTAAAATGTATTTAAAATGTACAGGAAGGGTGCATTGTGTGTGCATTGGATGTGTGTTCATTTGTGCATGTCAATGTGTAAACACTTGGGCTCTGTAGATTTGGTGTGTCTTTTGATTAATACAGTTCAGTTCCTCGGTCGTGTCCGACTCCTTGTGACCCCATGGACTGCAGCACAGCAGGCCTTTCTGTCCATCACTAAATCTTGGAGTTTACTCAAACTCGTATCCATTGAGTCAGTGATGCCATCCAACCATCTCATCCTGTGTCATCCTCTTCTCCTTCTGCCTTCAATCTTTCCCAGGATCAGGGTCTTTTCTGAATCATCTCTTTGCATTAGGTGACCAAAGTACTGGAGTTTCAACTTCAGCATAAGTCCTTCTAATGCATATGCAGGACTGATTTCATTTAGGATGGACTGTTTGGATCTCCTTGCAGTCCAAGGGACTCTCAAGAGTCTTCTTCTCCAACACCACAGTTCAAAAGCTCAGCTTTCTTTATAGTCCAACTCTCACATCCATACATGACTACTAGAAAAACCATACCTTTGGCTAGATGGACCTTTGTTGGCAAAGTAATATCTCTGCTTTTTAANCAGGACTGATTTCATTTAGGATGGACTGTTTGGATCTCCTTGCAGTCCAAGGGACTCTCAAGAGTCTTCTTCTCCAACACCACAGTTCAAAAGCTCAGCTTTCTTTATAGTCCAACTCTCACATCCATACATGACTACTAGAAAAACCATACCTTTGGCTAGATGGACCTTTGTTGGCAAAGTAATATCTCTGCTTTTTAATATGTTGTCTAGGCTGGTCATAACTTTTCTTCCAAGGAGCAAGTGTCTTTTAATTTCATGGCTGCAGTTACCAACTGCAGTGATTTTGGAACACCCAAAAATAGAGTCTGTCACTTATTCCATTGTTTCACCATCTATTTGTCATGAAGTGATGGGATCAGATCCCATGATATTAGCTTTCTGAATGGTGAGTTTTAAGTCAATGTTTTCACTCTCCTCTTTCACTTTCATCAAGAGGCTCTTTAGATCTTCTTAGCTTTCTGCCATAAAGGGTGATGTCATCTCCATATCTGAGGTTATTGATATGTCTCCAGGCAATCTGGATTTCAGCTTGTGCTTCATCCAGGCCAGCATTTCTCATTATATACTCTTCATGTAAGTTAAATACGCAGGGTGACAATATACAGCCTTGACAAACTTCTTTAACAAGTTGGAATGCGATTGTTGTTCCATGCTCATTTGTAACTGTTGCTCCTGGACCTGCATACAGATTTCCCAGGAGGCTGGACAGGTGATCTAATATTCCCATCTCTTCAAGAATTTTCCACAGTTTTCTGTGATCTACACATTCAAAGGACTTAGCATAGTCTATGAAGCAGAAGTAGATAATTTTCTGGAACTCTAACATTATTGCTGATCCAACAGATGTTAGGAATTTGATCTCTGGTTCCTCTGACTTTTCTAAATCCAGCTTGAACATCTGGATGTTTATGGTTTATGTACTGTTGAAACCTGGCTTATAGAATTTTGAGCATTACTTTGCTAGCATGTCAGATGAGTGCAATTGTGTGATAGTCTGAGCATTCTTTGCCATTGCCTTTCTTTGGGATTGGAATGAAAACTGACCTTTTCCAGTCCTGTGGCCACTGCTGTTTTCCAAACTTGCTGGCATATTGACTGCAGCACTTTCATAACATCATCTTTCAGGATTTGAAACAGCTCAACTGGAATTCCATCACCTCCACTAGCTTTGTTCGTAGTGATGCTTTCTAAGGCCAACTTGACTTCACATTCCAGGATGTCTGCCTCTAGGTGAGTGATCACAGCATCATGGTTATCTGGTCATGAAGATCTTTTTTGTACAGTTCTTCTGTGTATTTTTGCCACCTCTTCTTAATATCTTCTGCTTCTGTTAGGTCCATATCATTTCTGTCCTTAATTGTTCCCATCTTTGCTTGAAATGTTCCCATGGTATCTCTAACTTTTTTGAAGAGATCTCTCGTCTTTCCCATTCTATTGTTTTCCTCTATTTCTTTGAACGGATCAGTGAGAAAGGCTTTCTTGTCTCTCCTTGCTATTCTTTGGAACTCTGTATTCAAGTAGGTATATCTTTCCTCTTCTCCTTTGTGTTTCTCTTTTCACAGCTATTTGTAAGGTCTCCTCAGACAGCCACTTTGCTTTTTTGCATTTTTTTTTCCTTGGGGATGATCTTGATCCCTGTCTCTTGACAATGTCATCCATCCATAGTTCTTCAGGCACTCTGACTTTCAGATCCAATCCCTTGAATCTGTTTGTCATTTCCACTGTATAATGGAAAGTGATTTGATTTACTCATACCTGAATGATCTAGTGGTTTTCCCTACTTTCTTCAGTTTAAGTCTGAATTTGACAATAAAGAGTTCATGACCTGAGCCACAGTCTGCTCCTGGTCTTGTTTTTGCTGACTGTATAGAGCTTCTCCATCTTTGGCTACAAAGAATATAATCAATCTGATTTCATTGTTGACCATCTGGTGATGTCCACATGTAGAGTCTTCTCCTGTGTTGTTGGAAGAGGGTGTTTGCTATGACCAGTGTGTTCTCTTGGCAAAAATCTATTAGCCTGTGCCCTTCTTCATTCTGTACTCCAAGGCCAAATTTGTCTGTTACTCCAGGTGTTTCTTAACTTCCTACTTTTGCATTCCTGTCCCCTATAATGAAAAGGACATCTTTTGGGGGGTGTTAATTCTAGAAGGTCGTTGAACCTCAGCTTTTTTGAGCATTATTGGTCAGGGTATAGTTTTGGATACCTGTAATATTGAGTGGCTTTCCTTGGAAACAAACAACGATTATTCTGTTGTTTTTAAGATTGCATCCAAGTAATGCAGAATGATCTCTGTTCATTTCCAAGGCAAATCATTCAATACCACAGTAGTCCAAGTCTGCACCCCAACCAGTAATTCTGAAGCTGAACTTGAATGGTTCTATGAAGACCTACAAGACCTTTTCAGAACTAACACCCCCCAAAAAGATGTCCTTTTCATTATAGGGGACAGGAATGATAAGTAGGAATTCAAGAATCACCTGGAGTAACATGAAAATTTGGCCTTGGAATATGGAATGAAGCAGGGAAAAGGCTAATAGAGTTTTGCCAAGAGAATGCACTGGTCATAGCAAACAACCTCTTACAACAACACAGGAGAAGACTCTACATATGGACATCACCAGATGGTCAACACCAAAATCAAACTGATTATATTCTTTACAGCAAAAGATGGAGAAGCTCTATACAGTCAGCAAAACAATACCAGGAGCTGACTGTGCCTCAGATCATGAACCCCTTATTGCCAAATTCAGACTGAAATTGAAGAAAGTAGGAAAAACCACTAGACCATTCAGGTATGACCTAAATCAAATCCCTTATGATTATACAGTGGAAGCCAGAAATAGATTTAAGGGACTAGATCTGATAGATAGAGTGCCTAAAGAACTATGGATGGTGGTTCCTGACATTGTACAGGAGACAGGGATCAAGACCATCCTCATGGAAAAGAAATACAAAAAAGCAAAATGGCTGTCTAGGGAAGCCTTACAAATAGCTGTGAAAATAAGAGAAGTGAAAAGCAAAGGAGAAAAGGAAAATATAAGCATCTGAATGCAGAGTTCCAAGGAATAGCAAGGAGAGATAAGAAAGCCTTATTCAGCAATCAATGCAAAGAAGTAGAGGAAAACAGCAGAATGGGAAAGACTAGAGATGTCTTCAAGAAAATTAGAGATACCAAGGGAACATTTCATGCAAAGATGGGCTCGATAAAGAACAGAAATGGTATGGACGTAACAGAAGCAGAAGATATTAAAAAGAGGTGGCAAGAATACACAGAAGAACTATAAAAAATATATCTTAGTGACCAAGATAATCATGATGGTGTGATCACTCACCTGGAGCCAGACATCCTGGAATCTGAAGTCAAATGGGCCTTAGGAAGCATCACTATGAACAAAGCTAGTGAAGTGATGGAATTCCAGTTGAGCTCTCTCAAATCCAGAAAGATGATGCTGTGAAAGTGCTGCACTCAATATAACAGCAAATTTGGAAACTCAGCAGTGGCCACAGGACTGGAAAATGTCAGTTTTCATTCTCATCCCAAAGAAAGGCAATGCCAAAGATTGCTCAAACTACCACACAATTGGACTCATCTGACATGCTAGTAAAGTAATGCTCAAAATTCTCCAAGCCAAGCTTCAGCAACACATGAACTGTGAATTTCCAGATGTTCAAGCTGGATTAGAAAAGGCAGAGGAACCAGGGATCAAACTGCCAACATCTGCTGGATCATCCAAAAATCCAGAGAGTTCCAGAAAAACATCTATTCCTGCTTTATTGACTATTGCAAATCCTTTAACTGTGTGGATCACGATAAACTGTGGAAAATTCTGAAAGAGATGGGAATACCAGACCACCTGACCTGCCTCTTGAGAAACCTTTATGCAGGTCAGGAAGCAACAGTTAGAACTGGACATAGAAAAACAGACTGGTTCCAAATAGGAAAAGGAGTACGTCAAGGCTGTATATTGTCATCCTGCTTATTTAACTTATATGCAGAGCACATCATGAGAAACACTGGGTGGAAGAAGCACAAGCTGGAATCAAGATTGCCTGGAGAAATATCAATAACCTCAGATATGGAGATGACACCACCCTTATGGCAGAAAGTGAAGAGGAACTAAAGAGCCTCTTGATGAAAATGAAAGAGGAGAGTGAAAAAGTTGGCTTAAAACTTAACATTCAGAAAACGAAGATCATGGCATCTGGTTCCAACACGTTATGGGAAATAGGTGGGGAAAACGTCGAAACAGTGTCAGACTTTATTTTTTGAGACTCCAAAATCACTGCAGATGATGACTGCAGCCATGAAATTAAAAGATGCTTACTCCTTGGGAAAAAAAATTATGACCAACATAAATAGCATATTCAAAAGCAGAGACATTACTTTGACAACAAAGGTCCATCTAGTCAAGGCTATGGTTTTTCCAGTAGTCTTGAATGGATGTGTCAGTTGGTCTGTGAAAAAAGCTGAGAGCCGAAAAATTGATGGTTTTGATCTGTGGTGTTGGAGAAGACTCTTGACAGTCCCATGGTCTGCAAGGAGATCCAACCGGTCCACCCTAAAGGAGATCAGTCCTGGGTGTTCATTAGAAGGAATGATCCTAAAATTGAATCTCCAGTACTTTGGCCACCTCATGTGAAGAGTTGATCCATTGGAAAAGACTCTGATGCTGGGAGGGATTGGTGGCAGGAAGAGAAGAGGACGACAGAGGATGAGATGGCTTGGTTTTGGCATACATTGACTTGAATCTGCCATGGGTGTACACGAACTCCCAAACATGAACCCCCCTCCCACCTCCCACCCCACATCATCCCTCCAGATCATCCCGTTTTAAATAAACCTTCCACTATACTTAGCTTGTTTTGACTTTACTGAACTCCACTGTGCCTACATATACAACTGTGGTTGTAATTCTTTATGAAAGTTTCAGCAATTCCNGTGTACACGAACTCCCAAACATGAACCCCCCTCCCACCTCCCACCCCACATCATCCCTCCAGATCATCCCGTTTTAAATAAACCTTCCACTATACTTAGCTTGTTTTGACTTTACTGAACTCCACTGTGCCTACATATACAACTGTGGTTGTAATTCTTTATGAAAGTTTCAGCAATTCCTCTATAATCTGTGTATTGCAAAGTGTATAATGAGTTTATTAGGTGGATTTATAATACTTTCATTCTCTGGAAGATGAGAATGCTTAACTAGTTAGGCTTATGAAATTATTTGGACAGTAGAATTGATTATAAAAGCAAAAATGTTCTTCAAATCATTTTTCCTCAATGATTACCAAAGTATTTCTTATTTTAAAAATATAGTAAAATTCTTTGGTGCCTAAAACAAATACCATATTGAGTTTGCCTTTTAATAAAATGGCCAATTTTTAATAATAGTTTTTTAAATCTAAAAATAGCCTTGATCAAACTATATGCTTGAAGCAAAGTATTCTAAACTGTCATTCTTTCAAAAAATTTTCATACATCTTTCTTCACTTTAATTTCCTGAGAAATGTGGCATGTCCAATTCCAGTCTATGTTGTTGTTTCTCAGTCACTAAGTTTTGTCCAACTCTTTGCAACCCCATGAAATGCACCATGTCAGGCTCCCCTGTCCTTCACTGTCTCCTGGAGTTTGCTCCAACTCATGTCTATCAAGTCAATGATGCCATCCAAGCATATAATTGTCTGTCACCCACTTCTGTTTCTGCCCTCAATCTTGCCAAGCATCAAGGCCTTTTCCACTGAGTTGGTTCTTCATATCAAGTAGCCTTAGTATACCTTCCTTTGAAGCTCAGTTGGTAAGTCGGTCTTCAGTGCAAGAGTCTGCCAGCAATGCAGGAGACCCAGGTTCAACTCCTAGGTTGGGAAAATCCCCTGTCAAATGAAATGGCAATACACTCCAGTATTCTTTCCTGGGAAATTCCATGGACAAAGAAGCCTGTTGAGCTATAGTCCTTAGGGTTACAAGAGTCGGACACAAGTTAGCAACTAAACCACTGCCAGTCTAAGTATTGGAGCTTTAACTTTAGCATCAGTCTTTTCAATGAATATTCAGGATTGATTTCCTTTAGGATTGACTGGTTTGTTCTCCTTGCTGTCCAAGGGTCTCTCAAGAGTCTTTTCCAGCACAACAATTTGAAAGTATCAGTTCTTCAGTGTTCAGCCTTCTTTATGGTCCAACTATCACATCCATATAATTACTGGAAAAACCATAACTTTGACTGTATGGACCTTTTTCAGCAAAGTGATATCTCTGCTTTATATTACACTATCTAGGTTTGTCATAGCTTTTTTTCCCAAGGAGCAAGTGTGTTTTAATTTCATGGCTGCAGTCACCATCTGCATCTTGGACCCCAAGAAAACAAAATCTGTCACTGTTTCCACATTTCCCCCCATCAATTTCCCATGAAGTGATGGAGCTGGATGCTATGATCTTCATTTTTTGAATGTTCAGTTTTAAGTCAGCTTTTTCACTCTCTTCTTTCACCCTCTTCAACAGGCTCTTTAGTTCCTATTTGCTTTCTGCAATTAAAGTGGTTATCATCTCCATATCTGAGGTTGTTGATATTTCTCCAAGTGATATGATTCTGGCTTGTGACTCATCCAGCCTGGCATTTTGCATGATGTATTCTGCATGTCAGTTAAATAAGCAATGAGGCAATCTACAGCCTTGACATACTTCTTTCCCAAATTTTGAACCAGTCTGTTGTTCCATGTCCAGTTCTAGCTGTTGCTTCCTGACATGCATACAAGTTTCTCAGGAGACAGGTAAGGTGATCTTGTATTCCCATCTCTTTAAGAATTTTCCACAGTATGATGTGATCCATACAGTCAAAGAATTTCAGGTAGTCAATGAAGCAGAAATAGATATTCTTCTGGAATTCCTTTGATTTCTCTATGATCCAATGGATGCTGACATTTGATATTTGCTCCTCTGACTTTTCTAAATCCAGCTTGTACATCTGAAAGTTCTCTGTTCAGATACTGTTGAAGCTTAGCTTGTAGGATTTTGAGCATTACATTGCTAGCATATGAAATGAGCAAAATTGCAGAGAAGTGTGAAATTCTTTAACACTGCTTTTCTTTGGGATTAGAATGAAAATTGACTTTTTCCACTTCTATGGCCACATTCAGTTTTTCAAATCTGCTGACATATTGAATACAGCACTTTAACAACATCTTCTTATAGGATTTAAAATAGCTCAGCTGGAATCCCATCACCTTCAATAGCTTTGTTTGTAGTGATGTTTCCTAAGGCCTACTTGACTTTGCACACCAGAATGTCTGGCTCTAGGTGAGTGTGGTCATCAGACATTGTGGTTATACAGGCTTTTTTTTTTAAAACAAAAATTCACCATTCATAATAACATTGTGAAATCTGTTTATTTCAACACATGTGAATGTGTGTATCTCTTCCTCTCTATACTATATGTATCATATATGATATATATATATATATATCTGACAAACTTGTGGCTTTGACACAGGATTTTTCATAATGCAGAGCCATTAAAATCAGCTTTTTCTTGAAAAATAAACACAGGAAAAACTGCAAACAATACTGCTGATGAGATTTAGATCCATCATAAGAAAAGCTATGTGGAAAAAAAAAATTGCAGTGGCTAGTTGTCATTTCATATTTCTGAAAGAAGACATTAATAAATTAAATGGGTAAAATATACATAAACTAAAAAAGAAAAATATTCTACTAATGTAAGTCTGATAATTATATAATTATATAATTTTAAATGTGTTCTATATTTTCAGGTATATTAAGGTATATATAATTTAGTATATAATATTGTTTTTAGTTCTTTCTGGTGTCTTTGTCAAAATGAATTACTAGTTCCTATGGAGCAATTTTAACAAGATTAGTTTATAATTAAATAATAAATGGAATCATGGGAGAAGGGGATGATAGAAGATGATAGAGTCAGTTGGTTTGTTTAATGAATCTTCCAGAGGATATGGCTTTGTGTTTTTTTGACCTTCTACAGAGCAACTTTTTCAAACATTTCAAATATTGAAATAATTAATTAATGTGTCTTATGGTTAGCAACTGAAATCACTTAAATTATGAGGATATATTATTCAGATGGCAAAATAATTCATTTGACAACCATTTAACTTCCAATGGGCATTATTTTAAGAAGCATATCATTCATTTGATAACTGATAGTCACACTTAGAATAGGACTCTATCATGAAGAACTGCCAACTTGTTTAAAATAAGAAGCATCTAAAGAAAAGATGTAAACAGGATATAACATAAATAAATTTACCAAATCATTCAGTGTTTCTAATGAATACTTAACAATCAAAAAAATATATATAACAAATCACCTTCCCCACATTCTCACCTGACCTGGAAACCAGTGTACAGGTCTAATCATTTTCTCTCACATTTTGCCCATCACAAATCCATCCTTTCTTTTCTGCCTTCTTTATGTCAACTAACAAAACAAACCAACAACTACAGGAAGCTATATTGTAAATAAACTGACTGGCATTGCAATTTTATCACATTATGTTTTATAAAACAGTTTTCATAATTTTTAAACCTGAAAAAGCCCATCTAGATTTACTCTGTTTCCTTCATTTTTTTCCTCTAGAATTTAACCATGTTCTGTGGTAGGAAGTATACTTCCTATACAGGTGAGCAAGTATATCTCCTATAGTTAGTTAAATTGCCTAGTTGTGTCCAATTCTTTGTGACCCCCTGGACTGTAGCCCACCAGGATCCTCCATCCATGGGATTCTCCAGGCAAGAATGCTTGAGTGGGTTGCCATTTCCTTTTCCAGGGGATCTTCCCGACCCAGGGATCAAACCCATGTCTCCCGCATTGCAGGCAGACACTATAATCTCTGAGCCACCAGGGAAGCCCTATACAATGCTACATTTGTCACTGACAGAGGTGAGATTGCCGAGACTGATTACTAGAAAATTTTAATAGAACAGCTGAAACATAGTTCCTTTATGACATGAATTTTCAGCCATATTTTGAAGGAAAGAGAAGAAATAGTTTCAGATAAGAGATGACTATTATAAACCAGGGCAAAGTGTTGGTTTATCCAAATGTGCCATGTATTTTCATGTATCCATATTTTTGTGTATAATGCTTACCACTTATGCTGAAATTGAACTTATCTTATTTACTGGAGGGAAAATAGCCCATGTCTCATGGACCAAGTGATATATCCAATGAAACAGTATTGTTACATATTAGCCATCATACTTCCTCTGCACTTATTCTATGAAACTAGGTGTCTTCCAACATTAGTGCAAACCCAGAAAACTAGAAGGCAAAAATTTTAATTAAATCAAGAAGTCCTGAAGTGGTTTAGTTTATTCTGAAGTTATCAAGTTAAAATATCCATGACTATGAACACTGAATAGTATACTGAAGATTTGGAAAGGACTTATGTACAGTTATTTCAAAAATATTATGCATAATATATGGAATATTATATCATACTTATCATACATGCCATTTCAAAATGAAACCATCCATGTTTCTCTTTTTAGTCAAACGAATTGCTTCTTCTGCTTCACTGTAATACTTTGTTCAAAACTGTTATACCGCATTCACCAAAAACTTCCATATATTAGAGTAATTTATATATATTATTAGTCTCCTGTCACAGTAGCAAATTTCCAGGTGCACTGAAAATGTCTTCCCAATTATGGACCTCTCAGGTCCTAAAAGAGATCAGTATCTAGCATGTGCCTCATAAATGTTAATTTAATTGTATTTAACTGAATTGTATAGATGTCACAGAGGAAGGGGTCCTAAGTGCAGTGAATAGTAAATATATTTGAAAAGACTGTGTTGGAACTGATTTTGCAGCAAAAACCATTTGAGACATTTATAATACTACATGGAAATAAGATGTTACACAAAAGAGATACTGAAACACAAATAAAAGAATATTGAATTATAAATGAGAATAATCACTTTTTGGGTCAATTTGTGAAAACAATAGATCTACGATCATGAACAAATGAAAAGTGTTTTACTCACTTAAAAATGGAACCATGGCCAAAACAACACCCGGTTGTGAATGTAACTGGTGATAGAAGCAAAGCCTGATGCTGTAAAGAGCAATATTGCATTGGAACTTGGAATGTTAGGTCCATGAGTCAAGGCAAATTTGAAGTGGTCAAACAGGAGACAGCAAGAGTGAACGTCGACATTCCAGGAATCAGTGAACTAAAATGGACTGGAATGGGTGAATTTAACTCAGATACCCATTATATCTACAAATGTGGGCAGAAATCCTTTAGAAGAAATGGAGTAGTCATCATGGTCAACAAAAGCCTCCAACACCCATGGTGGATTCATGTTGATGTATAGCAAAACCTATACAGTATTGTAAAGTAAAATAAAGTAAAATAAAAATAAATAAATAAATAAATAAAAACAAAATCAGAATGATCTCTGTTTGTTTCTAAGGCAAATCACTCAATATCATGGTAACCCAAGATATATGCAGGTTCTATGAATACCTACAAGACATTCTAGAAATAACACCCTAAAAAGATGTCCTTTTCATTATAGGGGACAGGAATGCAAAAGTAGGAAGTCAAGAAACACCTGGAGTAACAGACAAATTTGGCCTTGGAGTACAGAATGAAGAAGGGCACAGGCTAATAGACTTTTGCCAAGAGAACACACTGGTCATAGCAAACACCCTCTTCCAACAACACAGAAGACTCTACATGTGGACATCACCAGATGGTCAACAATGAAATCAGATTGATTATATTCTTTGTAGCCAAAGATGGAGAAGCTCTATACAGTCAGCAAAAACAAGACCAGGAGCAGACTGTGGCTCAGATCATGAACTCCTTATTGTCAAATTCAGACTTAAACTGAAGAAAGTAGGGAAAACCACTAGATCATTCAGGTACGAGTAAATCAAATCACTTTCCATTATACAGTGGAAATGACAAATAGATTCAAGGGATTGGATCTGAAAGTCAGAGTGCCTGAAGAACTATGGATGGATGACATTGTCAAGAGACAGGGATCAAGATCATCCCCAAGGAAAAAAAATGCAAAAAAGCAAAGTGGCTGTCTGAGGAGACCTTACAAATAGCTGTGAAAAGAAGAGAAACACAAAGGAGAAGAGGAAAGATATACCTACTTGAATACAGAGTTCCAAAGAATAGCAAGGAGAGACAAGAAAGCCTTTCTCATTGACCCGTGCAAAGAAATAGAGGAAAACAATAGAATGGGAAAGACGAGAGATCTCTTCAAAAAAGTTAGAGATACCATGGGAACATTTCAAGCAAAGATGGGAACAATTAAGGACAGAAATGATATGGACCTAACAGAAGCAGAAGATATTAAGAAGAGGTGGCAAAAATACACAGAAGAACTGTACAAAAAAGATCTTCATGACCAGATAACCATGATGCTGTGATCACTCACCTAGAGGCAGACATCCTGGAATGTGAAGTCAAGTTGGCCTTAGAAAGCATCACTACGAACAAAGCTAGTGGAGGTGATGGAATTCCAGTTGAGCTGTTTCAAATCCTGAAAGATGATGTTATGAAAGTGCTGCAGTCAATATGCCAGCAAATTTGGAAAACAGCAGTGGCCACAGGACTGGAAAAGGTCAATTTTCATTCCAAACTCAAAGAAAGGCAATGGCAAAGAATGCTCAAACTACTGCACAATTGGACTCATCTGACATGCTAACAAAGTAATGCTCAAAATTCTACAAGCCAGGTTTCAACAGTACATGAACCATGAACATCCAGATGTTCAAGCTGGATTTAGAAAAGTCAGAAGAACCAGAGATCAAATTCTCAACATCTGTTCCATCATAGAAGAAGCAGGAGAATACCAGAGAAGCATCTGTTCCTGCTTTTCATTGTATGGATCACAACAAACTGTGGAAAATTCTTCAAGAGATGGGAATACCAGATCACCTGACCTGCCTCTTGTAAAATGTGTATGCAAGTCAGGAAGCATCAGTTAAAACTGGATATGGAACAACAGACTGTTTCCAAATAGAGAAAGGTGTATGTCAAGGCTGTATATTGTCACCCTGCTTATTTAACTTATATGCAGAGTACATCATTCGAAATGCTGTGCTGAAAGAAGCACAAGCTGGAATCAAGATTGCCTGAAGAAATATCAATAAACTCAGTTATGCAGATCACACCACCCTTATGGCAGATAGTGAAGAGGAACTAAAAATCCTCTTGATGAAATTGAAAGAGGAGAGTGAAATCGTTGGCTTAAAGCTCAACATTCAGAAAACTAAGATCATGACGTCTGATCCTATCACTTCATGGCAAAAAGATGGGGGAACAGTGGAAACAGTGACATTATTTTATTTGGGGGGGCTCTAAAATCATTGCAGATGATGACTGCAGTCATGAAATTAAAAGGCACTTACTCCTTAGAAGAAAAGTTATGACTATCGTAGAATGTATATTAAAAAGCAGAGACATTACTTTGCCAATAAATCTCAATCTAGTCAAAGCTATGGTTTTTCCAGGAGTCATGTATGGATTTAAAAGCTGCACTGTAAAGAAAGCTGAGCACCGAAGAATTCATTCTTTTGAACTGTGGTGTTGGAGAAGACTCTTGAGAGTCCCATGTACTGCAAGGACATCCAGACAGTCAATCCTAAGGGAAATAAGTCCTGAACATTCATTGGAAGGACCGATGCTGAAGCTGAATGAAACTCCAATGCTTTGGCACCTGATGCGAAGAACTTACTCCTTGGAAAAGACCCTAATGCTGGGAAAGATTGAAGGCAGGAGGAGAAGGGGACAACAGAGGATGAGATCGTTGAGTGGCATCTCCAACTTAATGAACCTGAGTCTGAGTAAACTCCAGGATTTTGTGATAAACAGGGGTCCTGGCCTGCTGCAGTCCATGGGGTCACAAACAGTCAAACATGACTGAGCTACTGAACACTATTTTACTGGTTTAAAATGAGAATAATATTTATCTTGTAAACTTAAAGAGTTCTGACATAAAAGTTAATATATGTGGAAATATTTTCTATAGCAAAAATCAATATAAGGTGCTATTATTGCATTTATTAATATAATGTATAATTATGAATAGTTATAATGATATTATACTGCAAAATATATCTATTCAATAGAAATTATGTACAAAGCAATATTCTAGGTGATAAACAAAGGAGTGAAAGAAACAAAATATCATTATCTTCATGATTTTTGATTAAGAAAATTATGTCATAAAGTATTCTTATGAACTTCTGAACAGATTAAAAATTTCAACTTTAGCTTTGCAACAGTTTAATTTTATTCATCTCTTGGGAAGCATACCTTAGAGATATTGCTGTAATAATGAATGAACAGAAAGAAGTTTCAACTTTATTTTTAACCATCTTCTTGAAAAGACTTCTCTGTAGGCTAACTCACCTTGAAGTTTTAAATTCTTAGTTATTAAAAATTTTATGTAATCTCTCTCTAAATAACTCTTTATAGCCTTTGTTTAAGAATGAACCAATCCTAATCTAGACAAACATGGTCTTCACAGTGCTATTACATCAAGCATATGTGGAAAGCAAAATAATATGTATATTCAGTATATAGAAGCATTCATATTTGCAGAAAAATTAAAAGTAGTGAAATCTAGGCAAAGTAAAGAAAATATTTAAATAGTAGAGTAGCTAATGAATGCTAACGTGAAATACAACTGAAAGACAAACAAAGACAACCACATATTGCAAGAAAATTCATTCTTTAAAGTGAATTAACTTACTATATGAGCACTATAAAATAATTTTCAACACTTACGTTAAACATTCTTAAGAGTTTGATAATCTAAATATGCTCATGAGACATGACTGAAACATGTCCACATATATTTTTGTTATTGTTTTTTAGTCACTAGGTCATGTCTGACTCTTGTAACCCCATGGACTGTAGCTGCCAGACTCCTCTGTCCATGGGATTTCCCAGGCAAGAACACTGGAGTAGGTTGTCAGTTTCTCCTCCAGAGGATCTTTCTGAACCAAGAATCAAAACTGAATCTCCTGAATTGGCACCTGGTTCTTTACCACTAAGCCCCCAAGGAAGGCCCCATATATATCTACTCCTTACAATTTTAATTTTTCTCTAAATAAAAAACTGTTAAAAATGTATGATGCATTTAATCTCAAAATATGCAAGCAATCTCCATAAGCAGAGAAAAAACATCATTTGANACAACAACAACTGGGTGTTTTAAAGGGAGAAGGAGAAGGGAAGTGTTGTAAGCAGAGGTTTAGCCAAGTCAGAAAGGTGAAAGCTTACACACAGCAGGAAGGGGTGGAGGGCAGGTCCACATGAGACCCTTATAAAATTAGGCTCTTACCCTCCCGCAGAGATTGGGAGATGGGCTCTACCTTCACGTGCTGGCTGGAACAAAGAATACGTTTAGCAGCAATGAGTGTTCTCAAGCAGGTACTTTAAGGGGCTTTGAGGATCATCCTAGGGGTTCAGTCTTGAGTTACTAGAAGCTATGTTGGTGTCTAGTCATGTCTTCATGGGCCTTCTTGAGAAAGAACTTGAGAGGAGCCTGGCTAGGGTTTGGTCAAAGAGACACTCTCTGTCACAGAGTTAATACTAGTTTTGTTTACAAAAATATAATTCCACTGCCTCTTTCTACCAGTCGGACGATGTTGGTACTTCTCAACTCATTGAATATAATTCTGCTTTCTTAAGATTTCAGAAGAATTTGGGAGACAACTTGAGAAATAGTTCTCTCTGTGCTGAGAGAACTCTCAAGAACTGTCTTTTTTCAAGAAAAGAAAGAGTCATTTGTGTTTCTCCCACCCAGTAGCCATTTTCCTTCTAGTCAAAACTCCCAACTCTGCAGCCAGAGAAGTGATTAGCCTCATTTACCAGCTCAGGTGGGGTAGGGGAGTGGGAGGGCAGGCAAGCCTGGCCTAACCCAGCAGAGCATCATACACCTTGAGCAAACAGTTCTTCCAAGACCTGGCTTGAAACCTGGCTTAGACAAGTGGTCAATTCTGGGATTTCCAGACCTATTGAGAAGTCAGGCACTCTTGCCACTAAGCTACTAGCTGTAAATATGGCAAGTTTGGTGTTTTAGGAGATTCCATCTGGTGGGAACCTTAAGAGGAAAGGAGTGGGGGGAGGGGGGCAGCCAAGAGAAGGAAGGGTCAATGCTGATGACATTTCTTGAGCTGCTGGATCCAGCCTCTTCATATTGTTTTATCTTTGTTTGTTTTAATTTATTTTGAAGTATTTCAAATATCCAAGAAGTTATGAACGTTATTATAATGAGCATCCATGTACTTATCAGGCAGTTTGAGAAATAAAAGATTACCAATGAAATGGAATTCAAGGACTTTTCAGTTATATATATATATATATATGTATATATATAGTATAAGCCAGTTTGAGTTGGGGCTATGTTCCTTACAGTAGGAGAGTTCCAACACATATCCAATAAAGTATGTCCCAAGAGGGTTTAAAAGTATAGTATATAAACAAATACAAAAATATAAGTAAATGCACAGTGCATTAGTCACAGTTTTAGTTGCAAGTAATGAATCCTATTGAAGCTGATCTTTAACCTTTTTGAAAAATGGAGAGTTTATTTTTTATAAAAGTTTAAGGTTCACATCAAAATTGAGGGACAAGTATAGAAATTTCCCATACGCTCCTGTCCCAACACATGCAGGGCCTCCCCAGTGACCAACACGCCCTACCAGAGCTGTACATTTGTTACAATTAACCTGCACTGACCCGGATAATCACCATGCTGTGATCACTCACCTAGAGCCAGACATCCTGGAATGTGAAGTCAAGTTGGCCTTAGAAAGCATCACTACGAACAAAGCTAGTGGAGGTGATGGAATTCCAGTTGAGCTATTTCAAATCCTGAAAGAAGATGCTGTGAAAGCGCTGCACTTAATATGCCAGTAAATTTGGAAAACTCAGCAGTGGCCACAGGACTGGAAAAAGTCAGTTTTTATTCCAATCCCAAAGAAAGGCAATGCCAAAAAATGCTCAAACTACCACACAATTGCACTCATCTCACATGCTAGTAAAGTAATGCTCAAAATTCTTCAAGCCAGGCTTCAGCAATACATGAACCATGAANTGTTTCAAATCCTGAAAGATGATGTTATGAAAGTGCTGCAGTCAATATGCCAGCAAATTTGGAAAACAGCAGTGGCCACAGGACTGGAAAAGGTCAATTTTCATTCCAAACTCAAAGAAAGGCAATGGCAAAGAATGCTCAAACTACTGCACAATTGGACTCATCTGACATGCTAACAAAGTAATGCTCAAAATTCTACAAGCCAGGTTTCAACAGTACATGAACCATGAACATCCAGATGTTCAAGCTGGATTTAGAAAAGTCAGAAGAACCAGAGATCAAATTCTCAACATCTGTTCCATCATAGAAGAAGCAGGAGAATACCAGAGAAGCATCTGTTCCTGCTTTTCATTGTATGGATCACAACAAACTGTGGAAAATTCTTCAAGAGATGGGAATACCAGATCACCTGACCTGCCTCTTGTAAAATGTGTATGCAAGTCAGGAAGCATCAGTTAAAACTGGATATGGAACAACAGACTGTTTCCAAATAGAGAAAGGTGTATGTCAAGGCTGTATATTGTCACCCTGCTTATTTAACTTATATGCAGAGTACATCATTCGAAATGCTGTGCTGAAAGAAGCACAAGCTGGAATCAAGATTGCCTGAAGAAATATCAATAAACTCAGTTATGCAGATCACACCACCCTTATGGCAGATAGTGAAGAGGAACTAAAAATCCTCTTGATGAAATTGAAAGAGGAGAGTGAAATCGTTGGCTTAAAGCTCAACATTCAGAAAACTAAGATCATGACGTCTGATCCTATCACTTCATGGCAAAAAGATGGGGGAACAGTGGAAACAGTGACATTATTTTATTTGGGGGGGCTCTAAAATCATTGCAGATGATGACTGCAGTCATGAAATTAAAAGGCACTTACTCCTTAGAAGAAAAGTTATGACTATCGTAGAATGTATATTAAAAAGCAGAGACATTACTTTGCCAATAAATCTCAATCTAGTCAAAGCTATGGTTTTTCCAGGAGTCATGTATGGATTTAAAAGCTGCACTGTAAAGAAAGCTGAGCACCGAAGAATTCATTCTTTTGAACTGTGGTGTTGGAGAAGACTCTTGAGAGTCCCATGTACTGCAAGGACATCCAGACAGTCAATCCTAAGGGAAATAAGTCCTGAACATTCATTGGAAGGACCGATGCTGAAGCTGAATGAAACTCCAATGCTTTGGCACCTGATGCGAAGAACTTACTCCTTGGAAAAGACCCTAATGCTGGGAAAGATTGAAGGCAGGAGGAGAAGGGGACAACAGAGGATGAGATCGTTGAGTGGCATCTCCAACTTAATGAACCTGAGTCTGAGTAAACTCCAGGATTTTGTGATAAACAGGGGTCNTCCTTGGAAAAGACCCTAATGCTGGGAAAGATTGAAGGCAGGAGGAGAAGGGGACAACAGAGGATGAGATCGTTGAGTGGCATCTCCAACTTAATGAACCTGAGTCTGAGTAAACTCCAGGATTTTGTGATAAACAGGGGTCCTGGCCTGCTGCAGTCCATGGGGTCACAAACAGTCAAACATGACTGAGCTACTGAACACTATTTTACTGGTTTAAAATGAGAATAATATTTATCTTGTAAACTTAAAGAGTTCTGACATAAAAGTTAATATATGTGGAAATATTTTCTATAGCAAAAATCAATATAAGGTGCTATTATTGCATTTATTAATATAATGTATAATTATGAATAGTTATAATGATATTATACTGCAAAATATATCTATTCAATAGAAATTATGTACAAAGCAATATTCTAGGTGATAAACAAAGGAGTGAAAGAAACAAAATATCATTATCTTCATGATTTTTGATTAAGAAAATTATGTCATAAAGTATTCTTATGAACTTCTGAACAGATTAAAAATTTCAACTTTAGCTTTGCAACAGTTTAATTTTATTCATCTCTTGGGAAGCATACCTTAGAGATATTGCTGTAATAATGAATGAACAGAAAGAAGTTTCAACTTTATTTTTAACCATCTTCTTGAAAAGACTTCTCTGTAGGCTAACTCACCTTGAAGTTTTAAATTCTTAGTTATTAAAAATTTTATGTAATCTCTCTCTAAATAACTCTTTATAGCCTTTGTTTAAGAATGAACCAATCCTAATCTAGACAAACATGGTCTTCACAGTGCTATTACATCAAGCATATGTGGAAAGCAAAATAATATGTATATTCAGTATATAGAAGCATTCATATTTGCAGAAAAATTAAAAGTAGTGAAATCTAGGCAAAGTAAAGAAAATATTTAAATAGTAGAGTAGCTAATGAATGCTAACGTGAAATACAACTGAAAGACAAACAAAGACAACCACATATTGCAAGAAAATTCATTCTTTAAAGTGAATTAACTTACTATATGAGCACTATAAAATAATTTTCAACACTTACGTTAAACATTCTTAAGAGTTTGATAATCTAAATATGCTCATGAGACATGACTGAAACATGTCCACATATATTTTTGTTATTGTTTTTTAGTCACTAGGTCATGTCTGACTCTTGTAACCCCATGGACTGTAGCTGCCAGACTCCTCTGTCCATGGGATTTCCCAGGCAAGAACACTGGAGTAGGTTGTCAGTTTCTCCTCCAGAGGATCTTTCTGAACCAAGAATCAAAACTGAATCTCCTGAATTGGCACCTGGTTCTTTACCACTAAGCCCCCAAGGAAGGCCCCATATATATCTACTCCTTACAATTTTAATTTTTCTCTAAATAAAAAACTGTTAAAAATGTATGATGCATTTAATCTCAAAATATGCAAGCAATCTCCATAAGCAGAGAAAAAACATCATTTGAAAAAGGAAAAGTTTATGGAAATAATAAAAAAACTCAAAATTATATATGTATGTATGTGTATATATATATACATAAATGGTTCAAACATAAAAATTAACATATCAAAGATATATCACCATCTCTGGAAGAAGAAAAGAGGGGGGATTGCTGGCAGGGGAGGTTTGCAGAGAGTGATACTTGGAGGGGCATTCTTCATTCTATCATTCTGTTCTATCATTCTATTTTCTTTGGTAATATTTCAAACTCTGGCAATTCACCATCATCTTTTATTAAAATTGTGATTTAAAAAGGTATGACACAGACAATTACACTTTGAATAAAACAAAATCTAAAGATAAACCTGCTTCAAGCCACACTGAATTAGCATATGTATTAAAAGCAGCCTATGATTGCAACAAATGGTACATATATCTTAGACATATCCACAAAGCAACAAATTGCACAATTCAAATTTATTTCTTATGCTATATTATGACTAAAATATACTATTGAGTGAAGCGTTGAAGTTATTTGCCCAAAAATGTAAAGTCATTCTGTATAATAGGCGTCAGTCTCATTCACTTCATTAGAATAGATTCAAATGTATTCTTTTTAATGGCTGAGTAATATTCCATTGTGTGTATATACCACAGCTTTCTTATCCATTCATCTGCTGATGGACATCTAGGTTGCTTCCATGTCCTGGCTATTATAAACAGTGCTACAATGAACATTGGAGTAAATGTGTCTCTTTCATTTCTGGTTTCCTTGATGTGTATGCCCAGCAGTGAGATTGCTGGGTCATATGGCAGTTCTATTTCTAGTTTATTAAGGAATCTCCAAAATGTTCTCCATAGTGGCTGTACTAGTTTTCACTCCCACCAACAGTGTAAGAGGGTTCCCTTTTCTCCACACCTTCTCCAGCATTTTTTGCTTGTAGACTTTTGGATCGCAGCCATTCTGACTGGTGTGAAATGGTACCTCTTTGTGGTTTTTATTTGAATTTCTCTGATAATGAGTGACGTTGAGTATGTTTTCATATGTTTGTTAGCCATCTGTTTGTCTTTGGAGAAATGTCTGTTTAGTTCTTTGGCCCACTTTTTGATTTGGTAGTTTATTTTTCTGGAATTGAGCTGCAGGAGTTGCTTGTGTATTTTTGAGATTAATTCTTTGTCTGTGGTTTTGAATAATGAGTGACGTTGAGTATGTTTTCATATGTTTGTTAGCCATCTGTTTGTCTTTGGAGAAATGTCTGTTTAGTTCTTTGGCCCACTTTTTGATTTGGTAGTTTATTTTTCTGGAATTGAGCTGCAGGAGTTGCTTGTGTATTTTTGAGATTAATTCTTTGTCTGTGGTTTTGTTTGCTATTATTTTCTCCCATTCTGAAGGCTCTCTTTTCACCTTGCTTATAGTTTCCTTTGTTGTGCAGAAGCTTTTAATTTTAATTAGGTCCCATTTGTTTATTTTTGCTTTTATTTCCAATATTCTTGGAGGTGGGTCATAGAGGATCCTGCTGTCGTTTATGTCAGAGTGTTTTGCCTATGTTCTCCTCTAAGAGTTTTATAGTTTCTGGTATTATGTTTAGATCTTTAATCCATTTTGAGTTTATTTTTATGTATGGTGTTCTAGCTTCATTCTTTTACAAGTGGTTGACCAATTTTCCCACTACCACTTGTTAAAGAGATTGTCTTTTCTCCATTGTATATTCTTGCCTCCTTTGTCAAAGTGTCAATAGGTGCATGGATTTATCTCTGGGCTTTCTTTTTTTTTTTTTTTTTTCCACTGATCTGTATTTCTTTGTGTCAGTACCATAATGTCTTGATGACTGTGGCTTTGTAGTAGAGCCTGAAGTCAGGCAGGTTGATTCCTGTAGTTCCATTCTTCTTTCTCAAGATTGCTTTGGCTATTCGAGTTTTTGTTTTTGTTTTTTTGTTTTTGTATTTCCATACAAATTGTGAAGTTATTTGTTCTAGTTCTCTGAAAAATACTGTTGGTAGCTTGATAGGGATTGCATTGAATCTATAGATTGCTTTGGGTAGTATACTCATTTTCACTATATTGATTCTTCTGATCCATGAACATGGTATATTTCTCCATCTATTAGTGTCTTTTTTTATTCTTTCACCAGTGTTTTATAGTTTTCTATATATAACTTTTTTGTTTCTTTAGATAGATATATTCCTAAGTATTTTATTCTTTTCATTGCAATGGTGAATGGAATTGTTCCCTTAATTTCTCTTTCTGTTGTCTCATTGTTAGTGTATAGGAATGCAAGGGATTTCTGTGTGTTGATTTTATATCCTGCAACTTTTCTGTATTCATCAATCAGCTCTAGTAATTTTCTGGTGGAGTCTTTAGGGATTTCTACATAGAGGATCATGTCATCTGCAAACAGTGAGAGTTTCAATTCTTCTTTTCCAATCTGGATTCCTTTTATTTCTTTTTCTGCTCTGAATGCTGTGGCTAAAACTTCCAAAGCTATGTTGAATAGTAGTGGTGAGAGTGGGCACCCTTGTCTACTATACAGAATGAAGTAAGCCAGAAAGAAAAACACCAATACAGGATACTAATCCATCAGTTCAGTTCAGTCGCTCAGTCATGTCCGACTCTTTGTGACCCCATGAATTGCAGCATGCCAGGCCTCCCTATTCATCACCATCTCCCAGAGCCCACTCAGACTCACGTCCATCGAGTCCGTGATGCCATCCAGCCATCTCATCCTCAGTCGTCCCCTTCTCCTCCTGCCCCCAATCCCTCCCAGCATCAGAGTCTTTTCCAATGAGTCAACTCTTCGCATGAGGTGGCCAAAGTACTGGAGTTTCAGCTTCAGCATCATTCCTTCCAAAGAAATCCCAGAGTTGATCTCCTTCAGAATGGACTGGTTGGATCTCGTAGTCCAAGGGACTCTCAAGAGTCTTCTTGAACACCACAGTTCAAAAGCATCAATTCTTTGGTATTCAGCCTTCTTCACAGTCCAACTCTCACATCCATACATGACCACTGGAAAAACCATAGCCTTGACTAGATGGACCTTAGTCCATCCCAGTAGACATGCATATGTGAGTGTTGGACCATAAAGAAGGCTAAATGCCAAAGAACTGATTTTTTCAAAATATGGTGCTAGAAAAGATTCTTGAGAATTCCTTGGGCTGAAAGGAAATCAAGCCTGAATATTCATTGGAAGGATTTATGTTGAAGTTGAAGCTCCAATATTTTGGCCACCTGATGTGAAGGGTTGATCACCAGTAGACATGCATATGTGAGTGTTGGACCATAAAGAAGGCTAAATGCCAAAGAACTGATTTTTTCAAAATATGGTGCTAGAAAAGATTCTTGAGAATTCCTTGGGCTGAAAGGAAATCAAGCCTGAATATTCATTGGAAGGATTTATGTTGAAGTTGAAGCTCCAATATTTTGGCCACCTGATGTGAAGGGTTGATCCACTGGGAAATGAACCTGATACTGGGAAAGACTGATGGCAAAAGGAGGAGGGGGCAGCAGAGAATGACATGGTTATATAGCATTACCAACTTAATGGACATGAATTTGTACAAACTCTGGGAGATAGTGGAGATGAGAGGAGCATGGCTTGCTGCAGCCAATGGGGTTGCAAAGAGTCAGACACAACTTAATGACTGAACAGCCACAACAACTGAAATCCATTATTCAAAAATAAGCAAGGTGAAAAGACAACCCTCTGAATGGGAGACAATAATAGCAAATGAAGCAACTGACAAACAACTAATCTCAAAAATATACAAGCAACTTATACAGCTCAATTCCAGAAAAATAAACGACCCAATCAAAAAATGGGCCAAAGAACTAAATAGACATTTCTCCAAAGAAGACATACGGATGGCTAACAAACACATGAAAAGATGCTCAACGTCACTCATTATCAGAGAAATGCAAATCAAGACCACAATGAGATACCACTTCACACCAGTCAGAATGGCTGCGATCCAAAAGTCTGCAAGCAATAAATGCTGGAGAGGGTGTGGAGAAAAGGGAACCCTCTTACACTGTTGGTGGGAATGCAAACTAGTACAGCCACTATGGAGAACAGTGTGGAGATTCTTTAAAAAAAAAAACAAACTGGAAATAGAACTGCCTTATGACCCAGCAACCCCACTGCTGGGCATACACCCTGAGGAAACCAGAATTGAAAGAGATACGTGTACCCCAATGTTCATCGCAGCACTGTTTATAATAGCCAGGACATGGAAACAACCTAGATGTCCATCAGCAGATGAATGGATAAGAAAGCTTTGGTACATATACACAATGGAGTATTACTCAGCCATCAAAAAGAATACATTTGAATAAGTTCTAATGAGGTGGATGAAACTGGAGCATATTATACAGAGTGAAGTAAGCCTGAAAGAAAAACACCAATACAGTATACTAACACATATATATGGAATTTAGAAAGATGGTAATGATGACCCTGTATGCGAGACAGCAAAAGAGACACAGATGTATAGAATGGACTTTTGGACTCTGTGGGAAAGGAAGAGGGTGGGGTAATTTGGGAGAATGGCATTGAAACATGTATACTATCATGTAAGAAATGAATCACCAGTCTATGTTTGATACAGGATACAGGATGCTTGAGGCTGGTGCATGGGAGATGATATGGGGTGGGAGGTGGGAGGGGGGTTCAGTATTGGGAATTCATGTACACCCGTGGTGGATTCACATCAATGTAATGCAAAACCAATACAGTATTGTAAAGCAAAATAAAGTAAAAATAAAAATAAACAAAATATATTGCAAAAGGTTAGTGAAAAATTAAAGACTGCAGTGCCTAAATCAAAAGACTGAGTGACATAACTTTTACTGCTCCCCTCTGTCCTCCTTCAGGTGTCTGTCTGCCTGCAGTACCCAGTCCAGAGAGAAAATTAAATTTTCCATTGTTCCCTCCTTTCCAAATCCAGACCCATTGTGAAACTGAGTCCCCCTAAAACTGAACTCCTCTCCTGAGTTTATGATTAAATTCTCTACTCAATATCCCCCTTCTCATCCAACACTTATTCTTCTCATGACTGATGAGTATCGAAGAAAAGGGGGGATTGAAAGCAAGCAGGATCCTGTGGGTATGAATCCTTTCCTTGTTCCTCATTTTTCATTTGGTCTGTTTTCCTGTCTCTGGCTAACACCCCAAAATTAGTAAACTTTGCTTCCAGGCTCTGTAAAAAGAAAAGGAACACAAGACAAGGGTAACTAGTATAAAACTTCTTGTGTTGTCTACAGACACTTAAAATTAGACTGGCATCCATGGCTGTCCATTTTTTCACCCTGATTCAAATATGAATTCCCAGGAGCTATTAGTGATTCAGCACTCACTTCCGCTGGTAAGGTCCTACTTCACTGGCCAAGGCTACCTGCTTCACCCGCATTAACACCTCTAGGGAAGTTGAAACTTTGTCATATAAGATCATTGAGTAAGCACTGGGTTTAACAAGGTAGCTCCATCAATGGAGTCTCTCTTTGATTTATTTGATTTTGACTGGTTTGGGTCTTGGAGACTACAGTTCTGATATGAACCCCAAACACTGGGAATTATCCTGTGTATAGTAGTTACAGAGTCTCCTTGGCATGCTCTTTACTCTCAAAGGTTGCCAGTGCCTGTCCACAGCCACTTACCACCAAGCACATCATCTTCCTGAGACTGGAACATCAAAAAAAGGAACAAAGAGAAACACTGATTTAAATATTGTGAACCTAAAGTTGTGGCATGTGAATATCAGAGAAATTAAGGTCACAAAAACATTATGACCAATGACTATCACACAAGGATCAACAAAAACTGCAAGAACTTCAGAATGGGAGCTGGAAATGGCCCTCATGCCTTGCAATTTGATTATATTTTTTCAATGAACCTGAGTGTCTAATCAAAAGGGGAGAATTGTTTTAAAAGAAAAGGAAAGAGAAGCCCAGAATGGGGTCACTTGCTTCACATAACAGCAAATCAAGATTTAATATCTAACCTAATTACAGTTTCCACCTCTCCCAGAAATGTGACCTTTAACCAGTTAATCTGGAATTACCTGATCAGTACTAATGAGGTCACCTGCAGGACAGAACCCCACCCATCTCCCAAAATATGACCTTGCTGGAAACAACCCACTCTTTGTTAGAAATTTCCCTTTTCCACCCCTTTCTGCCTAGAAAACCCTTCCATTTTGACAGCTCCTCAGAACCCCTTTCTGCCTGCTAAATGGGATGGTCCTCGGTTCATTAATCATTAAATAAAGCTAATTAGATCTTCAAATTTGCTCAGCTGGGTTTTGCAGAGACATCACTTTGCCGACAAAGGAGTATAGATTCAAAGCCATGGTTTTTCCAGTAGTCATGTATGGATGTGAGAGCTAGACCATAAAAAAGGAATAGCACTAAAGAACTGATGCTTTCAAACTGTGGTTCTTGTGAAGATTCTTTAGAGTCCCTTGGACAGCAAGGAGATCAAACCAGTCAGTCCTACAACCCTGAATATTGATTGGAAAGACTGATGCTGAAGCTGAAGCTCCAGTACTTTGGCCACCCGATGCGAAGGGCCGACTCATTGGAAAAGAGCCTGATGCTAGTAAATACTGAAGGCAAAAGGAGAGGAGTGACAGAGGATGAAATAGTTAGATGGCACCACCAACTCAATGGACATGAATTTGAACAAACTCCGGGAGATAGTGGAGGACAGGGAAGCCTGGTGTGCTGCAGCCCATGGGGTCACAAAGACTCAAATATGACTTAGTGATTGAACAGCAACAGCAACAAATCCCTCAAAACAAGTGCACCACAGAAAAGGCAGTAATTTGCTTCATGATGAGTTCTAGCTAAGTACTTCAGATATCTTTTCTCACATCACACTATATTTATTCATTCATCTGTTAACAGATATCAAAGTTGTTTTCATATACTGGCTGTTGTGAATAATGCTGCAGTGAACTTGGAAGTGCAGATACTGCTTTGAGACACTTCTTTAATTTCCTCTGGGTATGTACTCCAAAGAAGGATTGCTGGATTACATGGTTAGTTCTATTTTTGGCTTTCTGAAGTATTTCCACGCTGCTTCCCATAATGGCTATACCCATTTACACTGCCACCAACAGTGTACAAGTGTGCCAAAAAGGACTAGGTCTTGAGGTCGACAAATCAGGGCTTAAAACCATGATCTGTGAACTTATAGACACTTTTTGCCAAGGGGGAAGGTTAGGGGGAAGGGACAGTTAGGGAGTTTGGGATCGATGTGTACACACTGCTATATTTAAAATGGATAACCAATGAGGCCCTACTGTATAACACAGGGAACTCTGCTTAAACTTATGTGGCAGCCTGGATGTGAGGGGAGTTTGGGGGAGAATGGATATATGTGTATATATGACTGATTCCCTTTGCTGTCTTAAACAATCATACTTAAAACTATCATAACATTTTTAATCAGCTATACCCCAACACAAAATGTTTTTGGTGTTAAAAAAAACTGAAATTTAAAAAAAAAATCTTAAAAAACAGTAAGAAGCATGTTCTACCTTTTTCAAGCTATGTGATTGAAAGTCACCCCACCTCTCTGAATTCTAGTTTCCTTATATGTCATCCTAGGGCTGTAAAGATTTGATGATAAAAAGCAGTGTTATAGTGCTTAGCACAATACCCATCACATACAAGGTATTAAAACAATTTTAGATCTTTCTTTTTTTTTCCTACTTGCCCTGATTTCCACTCAGTTGTGAATTTGATAGCACAGATTAATTGCCTGCTCACAGAAGTAAACTGAATTTTCATAGATACAGCCAAATGCTTCTCAAGTGTTGGAAACCATCTTCCCCAGCATCTTCTCACTCTCTGCTTTAACCTTGGCACTAATAAAAATGGAGTAACTGCCTCTTGCTACCTTGCTAAGAAGGCAGAGATGAGGTTGCATGTGATGCTGCTTAAGACGCGATCTGAACATTTAAAAAGAGTTTCCATGTAAAGGACAAGGGATGCCAATCAGGTCAGCTGTGGGCAAGCTTGGAGGAAACTCTCTGACTTATTTATTACTATTTTAAAGCATGAAGTATTGAAAATTTCAGTGAGATTTATTCCAAAAGGTCTCTTCTTTATGACTCAGTGGACAATTTCTTTCCTACAAAGATTCAGGCAATTTTTCAGGAATGTAAATTATTGGGTGCCAATGCTGAGCACAGGAATCAAATTAACTCTTATAGTAAAATATCCATCTGTTCCCCTGTGCTTTTCCTGAAAGTACTAGAAATAAGTCTCTTAAAAACTGTTTCTAGGAGGTTCTAGAGACAATTTTCAAGAAACAAAATAGGTAAGGTCAAAGCTTTATCAGAATATGACAGTATTTAACCTGACAGGACAGTTTTGATATATATTTATCTTAAAACATAACACCTGGATTCTGGATTCTCTGAATGCCTGTCTGTAGCTATATATTCTCCAAAAGATTCATTTGGATCAAGGATAGATTTTTCAAGGAGAAACATCATCAGCAAAGAAAAAAACAGAAAAATGGAGGTGTTGAAAGGATTGAAGACAGTAGAGTGAAGAGAAAAAAATACATGTTATGCAATATTATCAGGTGCCTGAGCCTGTGCCAGGTTTTAGAGAAAAATGAAACTGAAGGGAGACAAGATCAAAAGTATAAACCTGAGAGGATTTGAGGGAGTCATTTTTAATTATTGATCTCTCTGCATTAGCCTCAGAAGCCCCAGAGAATTTATGATAAAAACTCTCCAGAAAGCAGGAATAGAGGAACATACCTCAAGATAATAAAAGCTATATATGACAAACCCACAGCAAACATTATCCTCAATGGTGAAAAATTGAAAGCATTTTCCCTAAAGTCAGGAACAAAACAATGGTACCCACTCTCAACACTACTATTAAACATAGTTTGGAAGTTTTGGCCACAGCAATCAGACCAGAAAAAGAAATAAAAGGAATCCAAATTGGAAAAGAAGTAAAACTCTCACTGTTTGCAGATGACATGATCCTCTACACAGAAAACCCTAAAGACTCCACCAGAAAATTACTAGAGCTAATCAATGAATATAGTAAAGTTTCAGGATATAAAATCAACACACAGAAACCCCTTGCATTCCTATACATTAATAATGAGAAAATAGAAAGAGAAATTAAGGAAACAATTTCATTCACCATTGCAATGAAAAGAATAAAATACTTAGAAATATATCTACCTAAAGAAACTAAAGACCTATA
>SJYX01003693.1:21270-35912 GCA_006410675.1 Oreotragus oreotragus | reverse complement strand
ACTCGCTCCAGTATTCTTGCCTGGAAAATTCCATGGACAGAGGAGCCTGAAACGCTACAGTCCATGGGGTTGCAAAGAGTCAGACACAGCTGAGTGACTGAACACACACACACACATATACACTACCATGTGTAACATAGATAGCTAGTGGGAAGCTGCTGTATAGCACAGAGAGTTCAGTTCAGTGTTCTGTGATGAACTAGAAACATGGGATGGTGGGGGTAGGAGGAAGGTGCAAAAGGGGGGGTTATATGTATGCTTATAGCTGACACACTTCATTGTACAGCAGAAACTAACAACACTGTAAAAAAATATGCTTCAATAAAAATAAATAAAATGAAACAAAGCTAAAAGCACATTTTGTCATTGTGATCTTCGGTAGAGCAATTTTACTTTTCTCTTCTGAGGACCATGTAAGCAAGAGTCGTAGATGCACAGGGATGTATTTGGCTTAGGAAAAGTCAAGGCTGAGGCAGCACAGGTGAACAAAGGGGATATGGAATATGATTGATGTAAACAGAAGGATTTAACCTAAACAATCTCATTCCATGTTAAAAATAAATGCCTAGTCAGGGAGCCAACTTTGAAACAGTGTGAACTCTTTTCTGGTGTCTTTATAAGTTGGTGTAAGTCATGTGTCATATGGGAGCTCATCTGATCCTTAGTGAGCATGGTAAACCTGGACTGAACCCCGTACTTCCACTTGCTGCTGAAATTCAAAGCCATTCTGGGACCCTTGGTGAATACCTAGACAGTTTACTATCACACATCTTCCTCTACTTCCTGGGCTCCACACAGACTGACTGGGTGTCACCTCTCATCGATCTGGTTATAAACACAGTTCCTGTATCATCATCCTCAGATGATGAATTAGAACTAAAGCATTTGTAAATATGTGTGATCTTACTGATAATTGGAAAGGTGGGAACAAAAACATATCGCTTTTTTAAGATTTTTTTTCATGTGGGCCATTTTTTAAAGTCTAAATGTGTTAGATTAGTGTTTGTATTTTATGTTTTGGTTTTTTGGCCATGAGGAACGTGGGGTCTTAGCTCTCTGACCAGGAATCAAACCTATAACCCCTGCAGTGAAAGGGAAGTCTCAGCCACTGGACCACCAGGGAAGTCCCTACATCGCTTTGTTGTCCTGTTCTCTGGTTCATTTTACCACTCAAGATCAGAAGTCTCTCTCCTGGCTTTTTCTCTGAAGTACCTGTTCTTCTGTTTTGCTGGCTTATGTCTGCTCTTCTCCTAAAATTTGTCTCTCTCTCCTCCCCTGGCTTCGTGGTAAAAAACAATACATTCCTCCTCTTACCTCACCCATAGCATCCCCTGTCCTCCGAAGTCACCAGATGAAACTTTCCAAGCATTTATGAACTTATTTTCTAAGCAGAAACAGCTCATAGAGAATTCTGGCCCAAATGTTAGGCTGATATTTTCTAACCATATTATGTTATCTCTGCATTTGAATGAAAGAAATCTGGTGTGATGATGCTGAAAATCATTAGACTGGAACAAATGACTTCTCAACAGTTAATCTCATTTAATCCTTACAAGTATAGGGATGGAGAAACTTTTCCTCTATCTTTTTGGGCTCATTACGAAGAACTTGACAATTAAATAGGCAAGAGACACATTAAGTAGAAAAAGAAAGGTAAAATTTATATTGATGTTAACATTTTTACATGCACAGAGGCATCACAGAAACCTGAAAAACCTCAAGAAGTGGTCAGATTAAGGGGTCTATGGAACATTTTAACAAGGGCTAATAAATTGTGGGGGTATCACAGTTGATAAGAATCCATTTGCCAATGCAAGATGTGGGTTTGACCCTTGGCTCAAGACAATCCCCTGGAGAATGGAATGACAACCCACTTCAGTATTCTTGTCTGGATAATTCCATGAACAGAGGAGCCTGGTGGGTTACAGTTCCTGGGGTTGCAAAGGAGTTGGACACAACTGAATGTGCACATGCACAATAAATTCTGAAGTAAGTAGACAAAAGAAGAGGGATTTGGGTCTTCTAAGGCTGATAAATTATGTGAGAAAAAATATATCTGAGAGAAACTGATGCTAAAAACTTGGCTTCTGTGCACCAGTGCCAAACCAAATCTCACAGAGTTTTGTGTGAGGTAGAAAAGAATAGCTTCATCACTTTGCCAGGCAAAGGGGGACACAGTGGCTTGTGCCCTCAAAAACTGTCTGTCCAAACATGGAGGGATTTGGTGAGGTGTTTCATAGGAATGGTTCAAGGGCAGGGTTACTGATAAAGATCAGCGTGTATATAGGGACTGGATTCCTTTAATCTGGCTTTACGTGGTCTCCTGAAGAGCAATATTGCATAGGAACCTGGAATGTCAGGTCCATGAATCAAGGCAAATTGGAAGTGGTCAAATCTGTCCATGGAATTTTCCAGGCAAGAATACTGGAATGGGTAGCCATTCCCTTCTCCAGGGGATCTTCCTGACCCAGGGAGAGAATCCAGGTCTCTCACATTGCAGGCAGATTCTTTACTGTCTGACCACCAGGGAAGCCATAACTACATATATATTTGACATTCGTTTTTTATTCTTGCAAATTTTGTAGAGTCTTTATCTGAACTTCTTGAACCCCAAAGCCAATTTTAGATGGGACCAATATGATGAAAAAAATCAAACAAAATACACTTAATATTTTTTTTTTGAATCACTATAAAAAATCAGCTTGAAAGGTGAAACGCAAGTAATGAGTAATGAGAGGTGGGAGGGAGAAGATATGGCCAAATCAAAGTAAGGTCAAAAAGAGGCACCTATGCTGAAAAGTGTCACTATTGAATAATAGCATCACAAACTGCTTTTTATTGTGCTCAGAAATATATTCTTGAACAACAGGTTGAAGAACTGAAATCAATTTGATTCTTTAATATATAACTATATAAAACACTGGTGCTGTTTTGTGGTCATTTTACTTGCTTTTCCTACATTATTTTTACATTAAAAATATTTGGAACAAACCTAGAGCTGCTGGACTCTGAAGAGCATACTATAAGCCACTCAAGTTCAATGCCTCAAATTACCATGTCACAGTATACTTCATGTTATTACACATTTTCTACCTGTATCTATGGGAGAGAAAGAGCTATGCTCATTGCTTTCAAACTGTTCTTATTTGGGGGGTGGAGGTGGGTTCATTGCTAAATAAAAATGTTTTGGTGTATTTAAATTTAAAATAAAATAAAATGTTAGCTTCCAATGAGTGACATGATGTAAACATTTTCAAAATAAATAAATTTTAAAATGTTTGTATACATGTAAAATAATATGCATGCACATGTATACACATATAATTTGTGTGCTCAGATGGGAATGGGCCTTCCCTGGTGACTCAGATGGTAAAGAATCTGCCTGCAATGCCAGAGACCCAGGTTCAGTCTCTGAGTTGGGAAGATCCCCTGGAAAAGGGAATGGCTACCCACTCTGGTATTCATGACTGGAGAATTCCATGGACAGAGGAGCCTGATGGGCTACAGTCCATGGGGTCACAAAGAGTCAGACCCAGTCAATCCTAAAGGAAATCAATCCTGAAGCTCCAATACTTTGGCCACCTGATGCAAACAGTGGACTCATTGGAAAAGACCCTGATACTAGGAAAAATTGAAGGCAGAAGGAGAAGGGGACAACAGAGGATGAGATCACTGAAGGGCATCACTGACTCAACAGACATGAGTTTGAGCAAAACTCCAGGAGATGACAGGGAAGCCTGGCAGTCCATGGGGCTGCAAGGAGTCAGGCAAGACTGAGCAACTGAACAACAACAGATGGGAATATGGCTCATATCAAAACCACAGCACATCCTTGAATACATTAGTCACCTTTGTATTAGTCTCTGAAAAAGCCTCACCCCAAAAATACATCTCTTGAATTTTTCGGTATGTTCAGTGGAGTAGAAAACAGATAAATCTTATTTAATAAAGTGTTGTACATATTCATTCTTAAGATAAAGCCAAAATGAAATGAGATGTGGCTTTGAAAACTTACTCTACTCTGCAGTGTGTATATTTGTTTAACCCAAGAAATAATTGAGGTGTGATTTTCTAATAAGGACTAAACAGCTCTTTTTAATCATAGATGGGATGAAACATAACAGAGATGGGGATCCTAAAGAAAGTGAGGGATTTCATTGCTTTCCACCATGATTAAACAGTGGTCCAGAAATTTTGGTTCTGTGGGTATATTTCAAATGTTCTATGAACAAATGAAAACCAAAACTGAATATTTATTGATGTTTGACAATTGAATGATGAGGATTAATTTGGGAATTTTGTTTATGAGGCTCTTATTCCATTTATATGTTGTGAAAGTTACAGAACAGGAAATTGAAGAACACTGCCAGTCCTGCTTCTCTAGATAGACCGTATACTTTATCATCCAAACCAGTAATGGAAGTATGTCCTCTTACTTGAGAATGAAAGTTGGCGCTATTTAGTAATATGCCAGGATAATGTTATAAACCAGGATTGTCAAAGTGCTCCAATAAATTCTGCCACTATATATTTTGCCATATACCCCCAGATATCTCACCTCCTCCCTAAAAAAAAAAAAAAGAAAAAGAAAAATGAAAAGCAAAAGAAAATATAATGTGGAATTATTTCCCTGGTGATGGTGAATTTTCTGTCAAGTTGACCAGGCCATGAGTGTCTAGATATTTGGCTAAACATTATGTATGGGTGTGTCTGAGACAGTGTTTCTGGATGAGATTAGCATTTGAATTGGTAAACTAAGTAAAGGAAGTTGTCCTTCTCAATGTGAGTGGACCTCATCCAAGTTGTGGAGGGTCTGAATAGAACAAAAAGGTGATGCAAGGAAAAACTGGCTCTCTGTCTGACTGAGCTGGGACATCAGTCTTCTCCTTCACTTGGGCTAGAAATTATCCCTTTGACCCCCTGGTTCTCAGGCCTACGGGCTTGGACTGAAAATATATCACTGACTTTCCTGGGCCTCCAGGTTAGAGGTGGCAGATTATGGAACTTCTCATCTAATCGATCAATATTTTTCTCTCTCCCCTACTCTGTATATATTCTGTTTCTCTGGAGAATCTTAATACACCCTGAGATAGTGAAAGAAATTGACAAGTGGACTATTCAGATGGGTCCCTTCCCTCCATCCCTTCCATCTCTGATCTTGTACCACATAAGGTTGTATTTTATCTGCTTCAATCCTTGTGAGTATTTCTCTGGAAAAGTTGAAAAGAATGCCATAGACTCATTCCAGTGTCCATCGCAGCACTCACTATTTACAATAGCCAGGACATGGAAGCAGCCTAAAGGCTCATCAACAGATGAATGGATAAAGAAGATGTGGTACATGTACACAATGGAATATTAATCAGCCATAACAAAGAATGAAATGATGCCATTTATAGCAAGGTGGATGGGCCTCAGTTCAGTTCAGTTGCTCAGTCATGTCAGACTCTTTGCGACCCCATGGACTGCAGCATGCCAGGTGTCCCTGTCCATCACCAACTCCTGGAGCTTGCTCAGACTCATGTCCCATCGAGTCAGTGATGCCACTGAACCATCTCATCCTCTGTCATCTCCTTCTTTTCCTGCCTTCAATCTTTCCCAGCATCAGGGTCTTTTCCAATGAGTCAATTCTTTGCATCAGGTGGCCAAAGTATTGTAATTTCAGCTTCAGCATCAGTCCTTCCAATGAATATTCGGGACTGATTTCCTTTAGGATAGGTTTGATTTGCTTGCAGTCCAAGGGACTCTCAAGAGCCTTCTCCAACGCCACAGTTCAAAAGCATCAGTTCTTTGGTGCTCAGCTTTCTTTATAGTCCAAGTCTCACATCCATACATGACTACTGGAAAAACCATAGCTTTGATTAGACAGACATTTGTGGGCAAAGTAATGTCTCTGCTTTTTAATATGCTTTCTAACTTGTCATAGCTTTTCTTCCAAGAAGCAAGTATCTTTTCATTTCATGGTTGCAGTCACCATCTGCAGTGATTTTGGAGCCGAAGGAAATAAAGTCTCTCACTGTTGCCATTGTTTCATCTATTTTCCATGAAGTGATCAAGAAAGCTGAGCATCAAAGAATTGATGCTTTTGAACTGTGGTGATGGAGAAAACTCTTGAGAGTCCCTTGGACAGCAAGGAGATCTAACCAATCCATCCTAAAGGAAATCAGTCCTGAATATTCATTGGAAGGACTGATGATGAAGCTGAAACTCCAATACTTTGACCACCTGATGTGAAGAACTGACTAATTTGAAAAGACCCTGATGCTGGGAAAGATTGAAGGCAAGAGGAGAAGGAAATGACAGAGGATGAGATGGCTGGATGGCATCACCAACTCAACAGACATGAGTTTGGGTGAACTCCAGGAGTTGGTGATAGACAGGGAGGCCTGGCATTCTGCAGTCCATGTGGTTGCAAAGAGTCAGACACGACTGAGCAACTGAACTAATGGGACTGGATGCCATGAGCTTAGTTTTCTGAATGTTGAGTTTTAAGCCAACCAACTTTTTCACTCTCCTCTTTCACTTCCATCAAGAGGCTCTTTAGTTCTTCACTTTCTGCCATAATGGCGGTGTCATCTGCATATCTGAGGTTATTGATAATTCTCCTGGCAATCTTGATTCCAGCTTGTGCTTCATCCAGCCCAGTGTCGGCATACAAGTTAAATAAGCATGGTGTACTCGGCATACAAGTTAAATAAGCATGGTGACAGTATACAGCCTTGACGTACTCCTTTCCTGATTTGGAACCACTCTGTTTTTCTATGTCCAGGTCTAACTGTTGCTTCTTGACCTGCTTACAGATTTCTCAGGAGGCAGGTATTTCTAGAATGGCCTAGAGATCATCATAGTGAGTGAAGTAAGTCTGACAGAGAAAGACAAATACCGTGTGGTATTGCTTATTTGTGGGATCTAAAAAAATGGTACAAGTGACTTATTTACAAAATAGAGTAACAGATGTAGAAAACAAACTTCTAGTTAACAAGGAAGAAGGGCGTGGAGGGATAAATTGGGAGATTGAGATTGACATGTACACACCACTATGTATATACTAGAAAACTGATAAGAACCTACTACATAAAAGAGGGAATTCTACTTTGCTGACTAAGGTCCGTCTAGTCAAGGCCATGATTTTTCTTGTGGTCATGTATGCATGTGAGAGTTGGACTGTGAAGAAGGCTGAGCGCCAAAGAATTGATGCTTTTGAACTGTGGTGTTGGAGAAGACTCTTGAGAGTCCCTTGGACTGCAAAGAGATCCAACCAGTCCATTCTGAAGGAGATCAGCCCTGGGATTTCTTTGGAAGGAATGATGCTAAAGCTGAAACTCCAGTACTTTGGCCACCTAATGCGAAGAGTTGACTCATTGGAAAAGACTGATGCTGGGAGGGATTGGGGGCAGGAGGAGAAGGGGACGACCGAGGATGAGATGGCTGGATGGCATCACGGACTCGATGGACATGAGTCTGAGTGAACTCTGAGAGATGGTAATGAACAGGGAGGCCTGGCATGCTGCGATTCATGGGGTCACAGAGTCGGACACGACTGAGTGACTGAACTGAACTGAACTGATGAACTATATGGGGAAAGAATCTAAGAAAGAGTGGATATATGTATAGCTGATTCACTTTGCTGTACAACAAAACTAACACGACATTGTAAATCAATTATATGCCAATAAAAATTAATTTTTAAAAACAGAGTCCCATAGCAAATTAGACTCGTTGAAGGAGTACAGATCAGAGAGAAGTCTTACAAGATTTGATTTGAGAACACTCACTCACTGGTGCTGCACAAAAGCTGATAGAGAGAAGCAGGGTAAAAACTGAGACATGTATTCAACTGATGTGGTCAGTTGTCCAGGTGAGAACTTATGAGAGCTGGAGCTCAGAATCAGAATATGAAATATATAAAAGGGACAAAGGAGCTTTAACAGTTCAGATCATAAGTGGCTCTGGTCAACCACAAAAACTCTTTCTAACCTGATGACTCCATGTAATTGGATGCAGTCCAAGCTACTCCTAGTCAATTGACTCAGTGTTTCCAGGCTGCAGTTCCAAATTTCTATTGGCAAGGAACTGAAATGGCAAGGAATTCACACTTTCTATAGTTGAGGCCAGAGATGGGTTCACCAGATAGGAACATGGCAACCCAGACCCATTTCCAGGTAATGAGGAATTCAGGAAATGGGAAGTATAATATGTTTTCTTTAGTCAGCATCTGCATCTGAAATAGGAATTGGGTTCTAAGCATAGCGGAGGAGGAAGAAGAAAAGTGAAATAGAAGGAATTAATATTTGTTTAAAAGGTGGCAATATGGTGGTCATTGTGCACAGCACTTTGCACATCTGCTTGTGATCTTTCTTCTGAGGTAGAAACAGTTCTTCCTGCTTTATAGACGGAGTGAGGTAAATTCCCCATGGCTATGTGGTTGTTAACATAGAATTCAAGATTCTAGGCAGACACATCTTATCCTAACCTCTGCGAGATGCTATTTGACCTCACATGCAGGGATGTTTAGCTTTGGGACCACCCCTTGTAGCTCAGACGATAGAAAATCTGCCTGCAATGCAGGAGACCTGGATTCAATCTCTGGGTTTGGAAGACCCCCTGGAGAAGGGAGGCAACCCACTCCAGTACTCTTGCTTGGAGAATCCCATTGACAGAGGAGTCTGGCGGGCTACAGTCCATGGGGTCGCAGAGTTGGATATGACTGCACTGCTAACACTAACCCTTTCTTGGAACCACATTTTGCTTCCTGGCAAGAAAACCGGAAGTCCCCACTATACTCTCTAGCTGCCTCTTTCTGGCACAAGTAGGTCTTCCTCAAGTTCTTTTCATGATTAAATTTTATTCCTAAAGGCCCCAAATTAGGTCACTTATGTCTGTGAGTTCCAGTTCTGCTTCATCTTTGTAATTAACAAACATTAATCCAGTGCCTTCCATATGCCAAGCCCCAGGGCATGCTGCAGGCTGTGCAAAGGCTGACCCTGCCCTCAAGGAGCTTTCAGCATAGAAGAGACCAAACAAGAGTATAAACAATCACGGAAGAACTGTACAAAAAAATATCTTCACGACCCAGATAATCATGATGATGTGATCACTAATCTAGAGCCAGACATCCTGGAATGTGAAGTCAAATGGACCTTAGAAAGCATCACGACGAACAAAGCTAGTGGAGGTGATGGAATTCCAGTTGAGCTGTTTCAAATCCTGAAAGATGATGCTGTGAAAGTGCTGCACTCAATACGCCAGCAAATTTGGGAAACTCCGCAGTGGCCACAGGACTGGAAATGATCAGTTTTCATTCCAATTCCAAAGAAAGGCAATGCCAAAGAATGCTCAAACTACCACACAATTGCACTCATCTCACATGCTAGTAAAGTAATGCTCAAAATTCTCCAAGCCAGGCTTCAGCAATATGTGAACCATGAACTCCCTGATGTTCAAGCTGGTTTTAGAAAAGGCAGAGGAACCAGAGATCAAATTGCCAACATCTGCTGGATCATCGAAAAAGCAAAAGAGTTCCAGAAAAACGTCTATTTCTGCTTTATTGACTATGCCAAAGCCTTTGACTGTGTGGATCACAATAAACTGTGGAAAATTCTTAAAGAGATGGGAATACCAGACCACCTAACCTGCCTCTTGAGAAACCTGTATGCAGGTCAGGAAGCAACAGTTAGAACTGGCATGGAACAACAGATTGGTTCCACATAGGAAAAGGAGTACGTCAAGGCTGTATATTGTCACCCTGCTTATTTAACTTATATGCAGAGTACATCATGAGAAATGCTGGACTGGAAGAAATACAAGCTTGCCGGGAGAAATATCAATAACCTCAGATATGCAGACGACACCACCCTTATGGCAGAAAGTGAAGAGGAGCTAAAAAGCCTCTTGATGAAAGTGAAAGAGGAGAGCNCTTTCCCTGTCTACACTGCTTAGGCTCTAGGTTGCTCTGCCAGGAACTGTCTGAGGCTGGCCCTGGGTTGCATGCACTTCCCAGGTTTAAGCTGCTCAGGTTCAGGTACTCGGGTAGTCCTCAAAGTCGCAGACTTGGTTGGGCCTGCGTTTTGTGCCCATCCCAGGTCTGAGCAGCCCAGGTGACCAGGTGTTTGGCAAGCATGGTCAATATGACTTATCACCCCTGTCCCTGCCGCTCGGTTTTCTGGGTATACAACCAGCACACCTTCTCAGGTGGGTGTTGACCGTCCAGAATCCCAGGAAGTCTTGGTTAGCCCTGAAGCCTGCTTGCAGTTTGGTAAATAATGCCTCTCTGAGGCCACGATTGCCCCCTTCCATCTCTGGCTGCCCTCGCCTGCCTGTCACCAGAGGGGGACGGGCTGGCCTGCAGCCAGCTAACTCTGCTCAGTCCTTTGTGCTGTCAGAGGGCCTGGCAGTGTCTTAGTTTAGGGCTTTTTTAGTGGTAGCTATCCCACAGTCTGGTTTGCTATCCCAAGTGAGTTCCCTCAAATAAGGTCCGGTCCTTACTCTAAGCAATGCAGCCTGTGCCTCCCTGCCCAGCCCCGGCTTGCTAGTAGTGGGTGCAGGCATCTGCGCTGCTTCTCCACTGGGGGAGTTATCACTGGGCACATAATCTGTGGGTTTAAATTATTTATTTATTTTTCCTACTGGTTAAGTTGCTTTTGATGAAAGTGAAAGTGGAGAGTGAAAAAGTTGGCTTAAAGCTCAACATTCAGAAAACGAAGATCATAGCATNACAAGCTGGAATCAAGATTGCCGGGAGAAATATCAATAACCTCAGATATGCAGATGACACCACCCTTATGGCTGAAAGCGAAGAGGAACTAAAAAGCCTCTTGATGAAAGTGAAATTGGAGAGTGAAAAAGTTGGCTTAAAGCTCAACATTCAGAAAACGAAGATCATAGCATCTGGTCCCATCACTTCATGGGAAATAGATGGGGAAACAGTGGAAACAGTGTCAGACTTTATTTTGGGGGGCTCCAAAATCACTGCAGATGGTGACTGCAGCCATGAAATTAAAAGATACTTACTCCTTGGAAGAAAAATTATGACCAATCTAGATAGCACATTCAAAAGCAGAGACATTACTTTGCCGACTAAGGTCCACCTAGTCAAGGCTATGGTTTTTCCATTGGTCATGTATGGATGTGAAAGTTGGACTGTGAAGAAGGCTGAGCACCGAAGAATTGATGCTTTTGAACTGTGGTGTTGGAGAAGACTCTTGAGAGTCCCTTGGACTGCAAGGAGATCCAACCAGTCCATTCTGAAGGGGATCAGCCCTGCGATTTCTTTGGAAGGAATGATGCTAAAGCTGAAACTCCAGTACTTTGGCCACCTCATGTGAAGAGTTGAGTCATTGGAAAAGACTGATGCTGGGAAGGATTAGGGGCAGGAGGAGAAGGGGACGACAGAGGATGAGATGGCTGGATGGCATCACGGACTCGATGGAAGTGAGTCTGAGTGAACTCTGGGAGATGGTGATGGACAGGGAGGCCTGGCGTGCTGCGATTCATGGGGTCGCAAAGAGTCGGACACGACTGAGCTACTGAACTGAACTGAAATGATAAGCTGTGGTTCCTGAGGTTTTCAAACTTTGACCCTCTCTCTGGGATGAAGAATGCTTCCTCAAGTAGTTAACATCTGCCATTTGTTGGTGGTTTTATTTCTGCAGTTGAGAGCAAAGATATTGTTATGTGTATCCCTTCAAGAAAAGCTATGAAAAACCTAGAGAGTGTATTAAAAAACAGAGACATTACTTTGCCAACAAAGTTTTGTACAATCAATGCTATGGTTTTCTAGTATTCATGTATGGATGTGAGAGTTGGACCATAAAGAAAGCTGAGCACAAGAGAACTGATGCTTTTGAACTGTGGTGTTGGAGAAGACTCTTGAGAGTTCCTTGGACTGCAAAGAGATCAAACCAGCCAATCCTAAAGGAAATCAATCCTGAATATTTATTGGAAGGACTGATGCTGAAGCTCAAGCTCCAATATTTTGACCACCTGAATTGAAGAGCTGATTCAACAGAAAAGACCCTGATGCTGCGAAAGATTGAAGGCAGGAGGAGAAGGGAACAACAGAGGATGAGATAGTTGGATGGCATCACAGACTCAATGGACATGAGTTTGAGCAAGCTCCAGGAGATTGTGAAGGACAGGGAAGCCTGGCATGCTGTAATCCATGAGGTTATAAAGAGTCAGACACGAGTGAGTGACGGAACAAAAAATTCCCCTGAAGGGGAACCAGAACCTTGCCCCATGGTTGCACAATTGTTTCTCCACTCCTCCTCCCTTGTCTCTGCATACCCTCCCTGTTTAGTAACTGTTTGAACCTGCCCTTCGGAAGTCAAGAACTCAAGGAAGTTCAAGAAATGGGGACACAGAAAGAATTTCAAGCCCAGGAGCCCCATAAGGTTCTACTCAGTTTCAGAACTAATGGAAGTAAAGTGTTATTTTAGTAAGGTTTTTCTTTATGTGGACTCACCTTGGTGCCAGCTTTCCAACTCTGATGATAAGAATTGCTGTCCTCATCTTGGTACAGGGTTTTTGGGAGGGAGTAGTTTGTGTGTGTGTGCTCAGTCATGTCCAACTCTTTGCAACCCTACAGCCTGTAGCCCTCCAGGCTCCTCTATCCATGGGATTTCCCAGGCAGGAATCCTAGGAAATCACTCTGGTGAGTCGGTTGCCACTTCCTCCTCCAAGGGATCTTCCTGATCCAGGGATCAAACCCACATCTCTTTACCACTAGCGCACCTGGGGGGAAGTTTATACTCTGCTTTTAGGTAGAAGGGTGAGGACAAAGGGCTTTTCTTGGATGTGCTGTTTCTCAGTTGTTTTCAGTTCAAAAAAATCAATATGTCAAATTAGCAAATTTGGGGTGGCGTGTCCTGATCCCCTTCACAAAACAGTGAAGTGTCTTTACACTCACTTTACAGATGAAAGCTCTACAGCAATAAAAAGCTAGGAAATTTCCTCTAGATGGCTCTGGAACTATCTGGAACCAGGATTTAAACAAGATGAACAAATATTTGAGCGGAAGTATTTGGAAGCATCATCACTCGGGATTAAACTTTAGCAAAATGCTGTGAAATGCAGTTTGACACATATAAATCAGCCAATCTCATTTTCTCCTTATTGTTGTTTTGACCTTTCCCAGGAGTTCTTTTTTCCCAAGGTTATTTACTTTAACCCTTCTATCTGGAGCCACACGTCTCATTAAGCCCTTCTTTCTATCTACAATATCAGTCAAGGGAATTCCTTGACGGTCCAGTGTTTACGACTCCATGCTTCCATTTCAGGGGCATAGGTTCTATCCCTGGTCAGGTAATTATGATTCTGCGTGCTGCTAGATGAAGCCAAAAAAAAAAAAGATATGAGTCAAATAAAACTATGCAGCTAAACAGGATTAAAAAAAGAAAGGAAAGAAAATCAGGTTTAAGATATGAGTTAATATATGAGTTAATATAAATATCTATCCATTCATGGTTGTTTCTGAGGTTATTTCATTTCTCTTTTTTCTTCTTTATCTTTCTTTTTTTTCTGAGAAAGGGGAAAGAAAAAAGAAGGAGTGCTGAGGGAATGTTAGAAATATTATATCACTAGTTAACTAGAACAATTTTTTATTTTCATTATGTCTATTAAGCCCTCATCCTATACATAGCCTTCAAATTTTCTATTCCAGAATTTATACATTGTAGTGCACTGGTTGGTTCAGATGCCTTCCTCTACTAAACTGTAATCTTCTAGCACAATTGTTTTTCAAAAAATATTTTTGGAATAAGGCAGTAAGTATCAATGCAATTTTAGTGAAGTTACTAAAGGAAGTTCCTCAGTTTTCCTCTAGAGGCTTGATATTCAAGTAAAGTAGTGGATTGAATGAATTAAAATGAGTCATCCTTGAATTGGGGTTATTAACATCTAGCTCCAAATGGAGGAGGAATTCTATCTCACAATGTTTCATTCATGTTTCATTAAGTGTTATCCACTTACCCACAAGGGATATGAACTCTCATTATTTGGTTTTTCTCTAATAATGTTATATGCTCCCAGAGCCACAAAAACTGTGTTGGTTGAGTTCAGTTCAGTTCAGTCACTCAGTCGTGTCCGACTCTTTGTGACTCCATGAATTGCAGCACACCAGGCCTCCCTGTCCATCACCAACTCCCGGAGTTCACCCAAATCCATGTCCATTGAGTCACTGATGCCATCCAGCCATCTCATCCTCTGTTGTTCCCTTCTCCTCCTGACCCCAATCCTTCCCAGGATCAGAGTCTTTTCCAGTGAGTCAACTCTTTGCATGAGGTGGCCAAAGTACTGGAGTTTCAGCTTTAGCATCATTCCTTCCAAAGAACACCCAGGACTGATCTCCTTTAGGATGGATGGGCTGGATCTTCTTCCAGTCCATGGGACTCTCAAGAGTCTTCTCCAACACCACAGTTCAAAAGCATCAATTCTTCCGTGCTCAGCTTTCTTCACAGTCCAATTCTCACATCTATACATGACCACTGAAAAAACCATAGCATTGACTAGACGGACCTTTGTTGGCAAAGTAATGTCTCTGCTTTTCAATATGCTAACTAGGTTGGTCATAATTTTCCTTCCAAGGAGTAAGTGTCTTTTAATTTCATGGCTGCAGTCACCATCTGCAGTGATTTTGGAGCCCC